>JAULJZ010150653.1:0-30643 GCA_032270985.1 Heliamphora pulchella | reverse complement strand
GTAAAAGCACACACGATTATACGTAGCACCCTTATAAGACATGAGAGTCTAGGATCCTACCTCGTTGAGTTAAAAACTTGACACCTTAATCCATGTGCAAAATCGAACTTCGCCAAAATAAAATTCCATAGGGATGAATGCGTAGCCCCAGATGCCAATAGTAGGGATCCGCTGTTGGATCGTCGAAAATTTAGCCCCAGTCCCCCGAGAAGTTAGAGAGAAGGCAGAGAGAAAATGAAGAAATTTAACTGAGAAGTTTTAAAAATATCTTTTGAAAATATCTAATGCCAGATATTTATAAGCCACGAAAATATCTTTTTTTAAAAACCCGCATCACAACGCCCAACGACCCCAGGAACCAACCTCGCATGCGTATCTAAACCCGAACATGCATAAAAACACGTATGAACATGCTAAAATAAAAATGGTGAACACGCATCAAAAAATGCCGAAAAAGAAAATGGGTCAGGGTCTCACAACTCTACCCCCTTAAAAGAATTTCGTCCTCAAAATTCAAGATAAGGTCAAAGGAAACAGACTGTTAGTCACAATCGACACAGGCATAAGAGATGGTTAGCCACACCATTTCTAGGATATAGTCAAACAAGGTCAGGCATCCTAAACAACGGCTAACTATCTCAAAGACATGGGATCTACAACTCACCCCAACCTCATATCCTCACCAACCGCTATCTCATCACAACACACCTCCCACAAAATCCATCACCAACTCCCAAACAAAGAAATGAAGAAACTGGCCCGAAGCTTACATACTCAGAACGTACTGCTGCTTAGAGAAGATCATCAGGCACGACCGGTGCCTTGGAAGAACTAGGAGCTATAAGCGCATACGCTCGGCACTGCATCATTCTAGCCTATCTGCCATAACTCGGCACTGTCAGCTGCCATACCCACTAAACTGAAGCACCCCCACCTACAATTTAGGAAGTCTGTACTGTAGGATGCTATTGTCGATCTTGCACAAATGAACCCTCTGGTCTGCCTACTGTGCTCGGCGCACTGTCTCTCTAGGGACTGTTCATACGAATATGTCCACTCTGGCCACATCCAAAACAAATCAGCAACCCTCTCCCCTATGATTGATCGAGTGTGGGACTTTGGGACTACCTCAACTGTGGATCCTGGTACTGCCTCAACTGAGGGCAATCTGACACACGGTGCCCCAGCTGTCTACACCAATAACATCTAACTTCTCTCTGCTCTAGCCTCCCCGACGAAGCCACTGATGGTGCTGGTGCATAGAACTGATGTGGTGTCCCAAATGGATGGAAACTAATACCAGAGGACTTCTGCTTCTTGCCGGAACATCCACCTATCATGTCTCTGTCCCACCCTACAATGTCCTGGCCTCCCTAGAAACTTGAATCTTAGTCAAGGTATTCTCAATCCTCACTGCTGCCTCCACCAGCTCTGTAAACACACGCAGCCCCATGCCGGCCTCTCTTTTTCTGATCGCGGGCCTCAAATCCCACTCAAACTGCCTCGACCTCAGCTTGTCTATCGCCACCAACTCCAGTGCGAAACGAGACAGGCTAGTAAACCTAGCCTCATACTTCATAACACCCATCGCTCCCTGAGTGAGAGAATAGAACTCCTCCCTGTACAAGTCTCTAGATGAAGTTGGAAAGTATTTCTCCAAATAAACTCCAGTGAAAGCTGCACACGTGCTCACCATAGTGGTCCAGGCGTATTTCCACCACTCGTGCGCATCCCTTATCAACTAGAAGGTAGAAAAAGAAACCCGATGATCGTCATCTACTATCTACAACGTATTAAGAATCCGAGTCACTAGCTCCAACCACTCTGTCGCCGTTGTAGGATTAGGATCCCCAGCAAAGGTAGGAGGATCTATACGCCTAAACTCCTGCATCATCACTGTTGCCCTCAACTCGGGGTCTCTCTCTCTCTCTCTCCCCCTAAAGGTTTTAACCAACTGCTGGATAGAACTTACCAGAATCCACAACAACTCAGTAGCATCCATCGGTCCCTGAGGAGCATTTGTATCCCCAGCATCAGGGATAGGCATATCCCCTTAGCCAAAGCCATTGCCACGGCCTCGACCACGACCTCGCCCTCTCTGCGTAGACATCACGTCTACATGAAAGAAACATAGAATATAAGATGCAACATATAAGCACGAACCACATAAGCATGCAAACACGTAGTCACATAGGTTCATCCTAAACAAACCCCACATACGGAGGAGAACCAACAAGAATTACGCGTCAATTTGGATAACCTACTCAAATTCCCTGCTAGAAATCACGTCAACTAAACGCGTTTCTAACTTGGCTCCCAAATGTGTTAATCCAAACGCCCCATGGCAGGATTAATCAATCCCAAGGTTCAACCCCATGCTCACACATACACAACATTATCATACTTAACATGCTAACACGTTCATGTTATGAAAGCATCTAAATACATGCAATCAAGCACACGCAATCAACCTCACACGGTGATGCACCCTTTCCACGGCTCTTAGGTATTCGAACCCAGAGCTCTAATACCATTCTGTCACACTCCAAACTCCAGGTTACGTGAAACACCCACAAATAATCAGATAAAACACCCAACCCGGTATTTACTCACAAATTAAAGCATACATGCATTTAATATATCCTCCATAAGGCTTACATTACACGGTTCCACTACCAAAAAATATGTTATAGCGTACATGGTTCAAAAGAATAAAAAGAAGACTACGGGCCTTTCGCCTTAATCGGCAACCTCGAATCAACCTGCGTAATCAGTACCTGAAAAATATTTTAAATCCCACACTGTGAGCCAAAACTCAGCAGATACTGGACAAACATGCAATATAAACAAAACATGCCCAGAAAACAAGGTGCAGTTTTCGACTCACACGAGCCATAAAATCGGTTTTATATTTGAATTCTTATGAGCTCCAAAAGAAAACAGTTAAAAAATGATTTTATGCGAGAACTCCCAAGAGTCTCAAAGTAAATAGTTTTGAAAGCGTCTTTGTATCACGATTCATCAGAGCTTGGAAAATAATTTGATATATATAGTACAATGCTTCACAAGCAAAGATCAACTCCTACGAGCCAAGAGTCCCACGAACCCCACATGCAGTACAGATACATGCAAATCGACCCTCACAAGCCCTAACAACAGATATATCACATTCAAAGATGCCAAGATAAGAATCTCTTTCAACTCGCAGGAGACACGAAAATGGTTTGAAAACAGTTTACATCATGACTCATATGAGTCTTAAATATAGTTTGAAAAAGATTCTATCCATGCCACAAAGCATCACATGCAATCCATGTATCTTCTCAGTCTTTTACCGAAGGACCAAAACCTGCCCAACTAATGCATTGTTGATCAGAGTCAATAGATATCTTCACAGACTTTCACCGTGGGACGAAAATTCGCCCCTCATATGCATCTTTATGGACTTTCACAGAGGGACCAAAATTCGCCCCACAATTAAAACTAGAGTTTTAATACAATGCAACACATGCATATATATAGATAATCAAAGCTTAGATACACCATGATCGCATAAGATCACATATGACCACATAGAACCACATACCCGTCCTACAACATGCAAGAACAAAACTAACAATAGTTCTATAAGCACAAAAGCATGTATAACCACGACATTCCACATAACAACGCCACAAAACCAGATACAACATCACGTGCCACACACCCGTCGTTCGCTCACCCGAACGACCCGTCCACTCACCGGGACAACCAACGATACAAAAAATCAAAACCTAACCTAGAGACCAACACCTGAATCTCCCACAAAACGGTTCTAACCAGAAACTACCTTTAAAAATAACAACGGACCCACACGTCCTGCACCCAACGATGCACTAACCACCACACACAACCATTTCTTAACAACCCGCATGACGTGACCAACACCCTCTCTGTGACTTCAATTGACAGGACCCCATAATTCAATCAACTAAAAAGCCACTAGAAAAGAGCATTCGATCGAGCCCTATCACCCAATCAACTGAGAGGCCACCACACAACCAACCAAAGCCACCAAAACACTAAACGCCGAACAGAGGAGCCCAGTCGACTGGACCCCCATCCAGTCGACCAAAACATGCTACTGGAATCTCGCAAAAATGCCCCCAAGCACAGGTTAGTCGATTGATCTCACGATCCAGTCGACTGAACCATGATCCAGTTGACTGACCTCCCAGGTTCAGTCGACTGAACCCAGGTAGAAACCACCTCTAAGCTACGGGTTTAGCTCCCAAAACCCCAAAATGAAGCCTTCAAACTCCTATTCGATGCCCTTGGACATACACACGTTCAAGCCTAACACTCAAACCTCAAAAGAACACGCGAGACTCGATTTCATCCAACCAAAATCGACCAAAAATGATTTTGAACCCAAAATCCAATGTTTGAAACATAAAGCGATTTCATACATTTTTAAATGGTAAAAGCACACATGATTACACGTAGCACCCTTATAAGAAATCTGAGTCTAGGATCCTACCTCGTTGAGTTAAAAACTCGACGCCTCTATCCATGTGCAAAATCGAACTTCGCTGAAATGAGATTCCGTTTGAATGAATGCGTAGCCCCCGATGCCAAGAGCAGGGATCCGTTGTTGGATCGTCAAAAACTGAGCCACGGGCTCCCGAGAAGTTAGAGAGAAGGCAGAAAGAAAATGAAAAAACTTAGCTAAGAATTTTTAAAAATATCTTTTAAAAATATCTAACGCCAGATATTTATAGGCCACGAAAATATCTTTTTTTTAAAAACCTACATCACAACACCCAACGGCCCCGGAACCAACCCCGCATGCATATCTAAACCCGAATATACATAAAAACACATATGAACATACTAAAACAAAAACTGTAAACACGCGTCGAAAAACGTCAAAAAAGAAAACGGGTCAGAGTTTCACATATTTTATTTTATTTAGAAATTTTAGGGTTTATCTAATTTAGGGTGATTTTAATAATTCTTTTAGTGAAAAGGGTCAATTTCTTGTCTTAGGGTTTTGATTCTAGGCTTCAGCTTTAGATTTAGCTTTCTAGGGTTCTCAATCTCACTCTAGTCCTAAACTGGTAACCTAATCCATATCGATTTATCGTTGCTAATCATGTGTTTTAAAATCAGGTCCTTAAAGTTATGTGGTTTAGTAGATGTCGTGGAGATCATTGTTGTTACATTAAGCAGTTTACCACATCATATTTGATAATCTTTTTGTATAAAGATGGCATATTGATTGCAAGATCAAGCATAGATGAGATTTCCAATCTCAAGACACAATTCTCTAAGGAGTTTACCAGGGAAGATTTTGGGGCAATCAAATGGATCCTCGGCATGATAATAAGTAGGGACCAAAAAGGTAGAAAGTTGAAGTTTTCATAGTTAGAGTATGTTGAAAAAGTCCTGCAACAGTTCAATATGGAAGGTGTTAAGCCTGTTAGCACACCTTTAGGAAGTTACTTCTGACTTTCAAAGGAATAGGGAGCTGTCATAGAGGAAGAGGAGAGTTATATAGCTAAGGTACCATACGTATCAGTCGTAGGTTGCCTGATGTACGCCGTAACTTACACAAAGCCAAACATTTTTTATGTAGTGGGAGTTGTAAGCAAGTTTATGTTCAATCTGGATAAGGAGAACTGGGAAGCAGTAAAGTAGATTATGACGTATCTCAGGGGTACTACAGATTATGCTCTGTACTATAATGGCTCGGGAATTCAGTTACAAGGTTTTATGGATTCAAACCTAACAAGAAACACTCATAGCAAGAAGAGTACCACCAGGTATGTGTTTACTTTGGATAGTGCAGCAGTCACCTAGCTAGGTGTCCAAATTATAGAAAATTGTGACTATTTCTACCACAAATGCGGAATATGTAGCAGTTACGGAGGCGTACAAAGAGTTAATATGGCTGAAGGGTTTCTTGAAGGAGCTCGATAAAGAACAAGACAAGCATCAACTATTCATTGATAGTTAGAGTGCTATACATTTGGCAAAGAACTCGGTATTTCATTCGAGGATCAAGCACATCGACATCAAGTATCATTTTATTTTGTCTCAATTGGAAAATGCACAGTTTGATCTAGAGAAGATTCACATGAATGAGAATCTTATATGTTTGCAAAAGTGGTGACAGTGGAGAAGGTAAATGACTGTTCAGCTTCAGTCGGTCTTTAATTTTAGAAGATGATAGGATGGCTCACACTGGTTTCTTTGGTTGGCTTTAAGGCAATGGTGATTTTTGGGTATCAGATGGCTTGGAGTGAATTTACTTCAAGTGAGAGATTGTAGAAAAGTGAATTTACTTCGTGCGACAGATGGATCAATCAGTCTTGAGACTCATTAATCGGTCTGCAGAAATATTGCGAGCTACCCTAAACGGATTGATAGACAAATTAACTAGGATTGATAGACGGATCGATTGATCTGGAGACCAATTGATCAATCTGCAATAATACTACGAGCAGTGAAAAAAAGTTCAATTAGGATTGATGACTGATCGAGCGGTCAGAAGACCGATGGAACGGTCTATTTTGGGACTACATATTTAAAACTTCTTGGGCAGTTCTAAGTTTAAACCTAGTTTTTACATATTACTTTCCCCTAAAACATCATTTTGTACTCTCTCAAAGATATTAGTGAAAAATGTGAGCCTGTAAACGTAGGTACAACTTGTCGAACCACTTAAATCTATGTGTCTTGTTCCTATGGTTGATTTCTTGTTTGTTTTATATTCTTTTGTGACTTGTGCGTACTTCACGTGGCTTGTGGGTGGGATTATTTATCATGATCAATCCTCAACACTTAAAAGAGAAAACAATGGAGGAAAGAAAACCTAATATTAAATCTTAATTTCTTTTTTGTATTTTTGACTGGAGTTTATATTTGAATTCCTTAACAAAAACTTGAAAACCGGCACAACTAAAACATTGGGGGATCAAATGACACAGCATACGCTAACATGAGATTCACCGAAGAATATAAGGATTAGGTAAATATCAAATGCATTACGAGATTTTTGTGTAATGTAATCAGCTAGTTTGAGTGTAACGATATGCAATTTAGAAAGTTGTTGAGATTATACCGTTTAAAGACAAATTAAAAAGTTAGAGGACAAAAGTTGTACAATACTAACATGTTGGGGACCAAAGTATAACGAGCTCATAATTTGGGGAACAATGATGTAATTACCGAAACCCTCATCGGTTTGGGAGTTTCCCTTTGCAATTTAGACAACAGTTAATTCTTGGACCATACTAAATGCACCAGACTGAGCTGAGAAGCGGTGGTCAATGGGGGAGGAGTGGCTTCTGTGAGATTGAAGGTGTTTTATTTGGAATTTTAAAATTTAATTAAAATAATTTATTATGTTAAAATTATTGAGTAATTAATTTTAATAAAAAAAATTAGTTAATTGTACATCATTATCTATATAATCAGAGTATGCTTGTTTTAAAAATTATTTAATTTATAATATTTTAAGAATAAATTGTCAAACAAATGTATTCTAATCATATGATTAACAATGTTTGATTAACCTTATTTATTTATAAGGAATACTTACTCAGAGCAGGAATCCCAAATCAGTGGTAAATTGGGCGATTGTGAGCTGTAGTATATATACGAGTGCATGAAGATACATGTTAACTTTCTATCAAGATTTTTGGGACGAATTATAAAAGAAGATTGAAAGTTTCTCATGAGATCATTTCTCGGGACGAGTCGTCACACATAGTTTGGGACCAATTATATGTAAATAGGAAAACTAAAAGAAAGTTTTCGGCAGCCATTGTGCATCTTTTCTTCAAAAGGGGGAAAAAAAAAACACATTTTAAGAAAGAGCAGAACTTTCAGGCGTTTTTTCTGAAAGAATTTTAGCAATCTTGGCCATTTTCCTTATGGAATTTCCACACCGTAGACATTATCCCAGAATTCCTTGATTTTCTTGGCCTTTGAACCTGCACCAATACACACCCAGTTTTAGTTTTCTGAAAATTAGGGTTTAAAGATAAATCAATGTCAGTGATGATAAACCGATCATATATATCAGGAGGGCATATAACTTAAGGCAGTGTTTGCCAATGGATTAAAGCACTTTCGGTCTTGTTTCCCAAAATTAAAAATACCATAAGGCACAAGGGGTTTGGTTAGTAAGTTGTATAACCTAGAGAGTTTAGTTTTTTGACTTTTAAGCAAAAATGCAGAATTTTTTTGATCTTTAGATTAAGGTCAAGTACTTTTTTAAGTTTAAACCAATGAAAATATTGAATTTTCCTTCGACTAGAGGAAAAGCTTTTGACACTCGAGCAACAAAGTGCTTCATCTAGCACTAATCGAGTTGAGGAGTACTTTTTTAAGTTTAAACCTATGGTTTTAAAGTTAGACTTAAAAGCCAATATGGTTTGAAACTCCAAGTAACCAAACAGTTTTTGAATTTTTATTTTTACTTATAAGATTAAAATCAAAAATTTCATAAGCCCTTTTTATAAAGGCTTGTTCTCATTTTTTCCAGATTTTTATTTAAATTTTTTTGGTTTAGGTTTTTAATTTTTCCAATTCATCATATGATGAAACATCAAAAAAACATGATAGTTGGCTAAATTTGAAAAGTTCACGAAAGTCTAAAAAAATCATATAAAGCCTTAAAGTGCCATTTTCCAGTCGTCTTTGAACTTTTAAATTTTCAGATGGTCAATTTTTATTTTATTTTTACTTTTTTGGATTTCTCATAATGAGATGAATATTAAAAGTAATCCCATTTGTTAAAGAAAAGTTAGGTGAAGACCACAAAAAAGTCATAAAAAAGTTATCTCAAATGCAATCCAAATATCATATATATCTTACTCTTGGGCTTGGTGTGTTCTTCTCGATCATTATAGTCTTTAAGTCTTCAGATCTATTCTGCAGATATTCTTTTAATTGTTGCTCGTCCATGTTCTCAATCTCATTGATCTGTACATATATAAAAAGTCATCCAGAAAATAAAAATCTATAGTTGTACAAACAAAAAATATGATTAAGCTGTTTAGATTAGGAGAGGTGAAATCCTCTACCACTTTGAAGATTAAATTAGTGCTTTTGAAATTGTGTGGTGGGTTTGACCGTGAAAGCAAAACCAAGAAAAACTTATCAATCATTAGTTGCATGAAATTCCTTTAATTTAAGGTTAATTCACACCCTATCATTTATTTATTTTTTTTATGCTTTTGTTAAGTGAGGCTCCCTTTATAAACTAACACCCAATCTTTTGCTTTTTTGGATTGGTTTAAGTTTTACTTTTGGAACCTTTATTAAAAAAAAACACATTTTTAAGTACTTGATCTTTACTATTAATGGAGGATTTTAAAATTTTAACTTAGTGGGAGTACAACGCTAAGCACGCATAGAATTGTTTTTTATAATCAAACAGTCACTTTTTTTACTAAGTATACCCACATTATATATAGTGCACAAGTATTTATTGCGTTTGTTAGTTGTACTCCAAAATGAAGTGGGTGCATAATTTTCAAAAAACAAGGTTCATTATTTTCTTATTATTTAAGGAAAAGGTGTAATATTTTTTGCCACAAGTACATTAATAGGAAGAAAAAAAAAACAAACTATAATGGACTAAAAGATATTTTTATATATTTTCCGGGAAACAATTACCACAATGATTGTGAAAAACACAAAAAAATAAAAATATAAAACTATTTTTATATTTTTGTTGGCACACGCACTAATCCTTAGCTCCTCGCCCTATTTACTTAGTGAAAAATATTTTTGTGCCATCGTTGCCTATAGTACATGGTAATATGAGGAGATGAAGGGACAACAACAATATTAATTTATGGATTCTAGTAGTCATTATATATTACTCATTTATGGATAATTATTTATTTATTTATTTAATTTTATTTATTTTTATTTTTAATAATTTTTTATTATTTAATTAAAGAATTATATTTTTTAACTCTTCTCATCGAGACAAGCCAAAAAAATAAATTTTTTTTTATCAAAATATAAAAAAAAGTTTAAAAAAGACAAAAATAAATTAAAATAAACCAATAAATCAAATTTTATGTTATTTATTTTCATTTTTAGTAGATTTGTTTTCATATTTTGATCAAAAAATTTTATTTTTTGCATTCATCTCATCGAGTCGATTCAAAAAAATAAAAAAATTTAGTCAAAAGATGAAAACAAATTTAGAAAAAACAAAAAATAAGCAAAATTCTCAATATTTAGGCTCTATTCGTCCCAACGTAAAATATTTTTTTAAGTAAATATTTTCCATGTAAAGTATTTTTGTAAAATAATATTTTACCCTTTTTATTTTCTAGTGCTCGATTAATACATGAAAAATATTTTTAAAATAAATTTTTTTATTGTTAGATTGAAATAAGATATTTTCCACAACAAAATTATAAAAAATATATAATTGAATTTGGTTTGATACCTCTTAGAGTTTCGTTACTGTTTGGGATATCTTTTCATGTAATTTTTTTTATACCTTTTTTTCGTCCTTTTCAATTTTTTTATTTTAGATTCATTATTATAAAATAAATTTAAAAGTATGTCGTGTTGTCGTCTTATAAGAACTTTTCAAAAAAATTATAATTATTTGTTTTTACTTTAATTTCTTATTTCTCGTAACGAGAGAAGTTTTAAAAGTATCATTATTCAAAATATTATAAAAAAAAATTCACTAATGAGGAAAAAAAGTCTTAAAAGCCTTTTTAAGGCTTTTTCATTTTATATGAGCTTTTTAAAAAAAAATATTAGCCATTCGTTTTTACTTTTTTTGATTTTTCGTAACGAGAGAAGTTTAAAAAGTATCATTATTGAATTAATGCAAAAGGGTAATCTAAAAATGAAAAAAAGTCTTTAATGCTTTTTTAAGGATTTTTCTTTTGTCTTATATGAGCTTTTTAAAATTTTTTTTTGGTTATTTGTTTTTATTTTTCTGGTTTCTCGTAATGAGGGAAGCTTAAAAAGTATTATTGTTTGAACTAACAAAAAAGAAATTCACTAAAAATGAAAAAAGACTTTAAAAGGTCTTAAAGTGGCCTTTTAATACTTTTTTCTTTTTGTATGAACTTTTTTGAAAAGAAATTAGTCATTTTTGGCATATTTTGTTTCTCGTAACGAAAAAAAATCTAAAATGTATCATTGTTTAAAATAATATAAAAAAACAGTTAAAGACGCAAAAAAGCTTTAAAAAGCTATTCCAAATAGTAGTTCTCACTGTCATTTGCTTATGTATCTTTGTTTTAGAAATCGACAAAATTTTTTTATAAATTTGAAATGATCAGACTATAGACACATCTCTTAAAAAAATAGAAAACAACTTATTAATTTATTTAATGAAAAATATTTTCATCTTATAATATAAATATTTTACTTAAAAAAATATTTTAAATTGAAACCAACATAAGATTACTCCAAACTCGGTATGAATAGGATTTATAGATGGTATGACATTAGTTGTCCTGTATATACTTGATTACTTGGTTAGTGTAAGATAGATAGAAATGCATGATGCAATGCAAATAAGTTGAAAAAATTACTTAAAAACAAAAGGGGAAGGGAAGTTAGTGGGGCCATCTCCTAAGTTTGTTTTTGGATTAGTTTTTTTTTTGTTTATAATTTTTTTTTTATTTTTAGTGAATTTTTTTTAATATTAACCTTAATGAGTGTACTTTCTAGATTTTTCCTATTATAAGAAAACAAAAAAGTAATTTTTTTTATCAAAATCTAAAAAAAATGTCATTTAAGACGAGAAAAAGCCAATTTAAGTAGGTTTTTTGATTTTTTTTTTTAATTTTTTTGTCTTTAGTAAACTTTTTTAAAATTTGTCCAAAACAGGTATATTTTTTAGAATCCTTTCATAACAAGGAATCAAAAAAATAAAAAAAACTTAATTCAAAATATAAAAAAATTCAAAAAAGACAAAAAAAGCTAAAAAAAAAAAAAGCCAATAGGTTTTTTAGTCCAAATATAGGCTCCCTTCTTACCTCTATTATGTAAGATTTAATATTTTCTTTAAATCTTTAGTGTACTGTGTCTAGATTGAAAAATTAGAAGTACAACAATAATTACAAATACTTAATCTTCGTATAAACTCTCCTCGCTCAAACTCACCAGCATCGCCAACATTGTTACGAAATCGGGGTATATGCTGCCAACACGGCCCTGTGCAGCTCAAAGGGTTTAATTTTTAAATATATTTTTGTTATTTGATTTATTTTCGAGTTTATTATTCATGTAAAAAATAAATTTGATCTATTACTTGTACTTATGTAATCCGATAATATTTTTCTATAAATAATTGTAAAGTAAATATAATTTTGAAAAAGATATTTAAATAAATATTATCCGGTCATATATTCAGTTATAGATACCGGATCAATTTTATTTTATACATAAATAACAATAATAAATATATTTACATAATACATAAATTTAATCATAAAAATATATTCAGAAATCAAGACGCTTAAATTCGGACAGTACGATACCCACAGTTTTGTTCCATTTTTAGGTAATCTAAAATAACCTGTTTTACCATATTATTTTACTGGGCAATACAAGCAAACAACATTTATTAATGTGGGACCCACTATCTTACGAAAAATTATAATAAAAATATTTTTGTAAAATTAATCGAATATAATAAATGATAGGGAGACAAAAAGAGATTAATTTGCATTAATTCATACATGGAAGCTTAATTTAATGGCAAGATATAGATATATACCCATGTTTTAAGACCTTCCAATTCATTTTGCAAAGCCTTTTGTTCCATCTCAAGAAGTTTCTTCTTCTCTTTCCAAGTTGGGGCCTCCGTATCCATGGCTATTGCTGTCTTATTATTCTTTTCTTCTTCTTCGGCAGAGATAGTCTCCATCTACAGCCACAATGATTATATGAAGCTAAGAAAATACAATAATGAAAAAAAGTGAGAGAAGAGGTTTAGATAGGCTGTTATTACAAACAATGTTTGTAATGATTACATATTTCAAGACTTTACAAAGGTAACGGTTTTTGTTTCTTTTTCGTTTTTTTTTATGACCTGAGAATCACCCCAGTCATATGAAACCCACCTAAAAGGATAAATGTTTTGTAAAAATAGATTTGAAATGCTACTTAAAATTTATAAAAATAATAAATAAAATACTTATTGAGAGAGATGTGAGAACTCTGGTTGTCTTATTAAAAGTAAATTAATTTATGCCTTTTTGAATCTATGACCCGATGCAACAAGTTTAAATTTATGCCATCCTACGCTACAAGATTCAACTACATCTTTCTTACAAGTATGCGCTCACAATGTGAAGATGTTTAAAATATATACAGTGCTTTAATTGTACCAATATCAATCAAAAAGTAAAATAATATGTAAAGTAATTTGGACAAACAATGTTAATTTGTAATAATTACATATTTAAAAACTTACAAAGGTAACGGTTTTTGATTTTGTCCTTTTTTTTATGGCCCGAGAACCACCCCAGCCATATGGAACCCACCGAAAGGGTAAATTTGTTGTAAAAATATAATTGAAATGCTACTTAAAATTTATAAAAATAATAAATAAAAATATTTTGTTGACGTGAAAACTCTCACTTTCCTATTAAAAGTAGATTAATTTATGTTTTTATGAGTTTGTGACATAGTACAATAAATTTATGGCGTCTTATCCTATAAGATTCAACTGTATCTTCTTTACAAATGTGCACTCATAACGTGAAAGTGTCAAAAAAAGTGCTTTGAACGTCCCAATATTAATCAAAAATAAAATAATATGTAAAATAATTTAGACAAACAATGCTCGTAATGATTACATATTTAAAGACCTACAAAGGTAACGGTTTTTGTTTTTGTCCTTTTTTTTATGGCTCGAGAACCACCCCAGCCATATTGAACCCACCATAAAGAGTAAATTTGTTGTAAAATTAGATTTGAAATGTTACGTAGAATTTATAAAAATAATAAATAAAAAACTTATCGATAGAGATGTGAAAACTCTTACTATCGTATTAAAAGTAGATTAATTTATATGTATTTTTTGAGTATGTGACCCGATTTAATAAGTTTATAACATCCTACCTTACAAGATTCAATTGTATCTTTCTCACAAGCGCACACTCGCAATGTGAAAGTGTCTGGAATAGCGCTTTAATTGTCCCAATATCAATCAAAAGTAAAATAATAAGTAAAATAATTTGGATTGCACAAAACACAAAGAAAGAATATATTTTGTAATCTTCTTTCTTCACTGAATCTCTCAACTGACAAGAAACTTAATCCAAATTCAAAAGCATTATGAAATAGAAACTGAATGTTTCAAAACTCTATAATTGTAAAAATAACTTATGAGGTTAATACCCTTTAAACAATTGCAACGTATAACTATTAAATATTTACTTTAAAGACAAAAAAATTTGTGATAAACATTGCAATAAAAATTATTTCAAATTTTGCATTTGTTTATATTTTATTTTTTAAACATAAATGTTGGCGAAATAGAATACTAAACAATCTATTTTGTGCAATATTGATAGCATAAACAAAAAATTAAAACCAAATGATAAACATAAATGCAGATTTGTTGTGTACCTAAACAAATACTGAAACCAGAATGGCGACAAGAAACAAAATCTACCGTAGAAACTGAAAATGCTAAAAATAAAGAACCTGTTACAAGTGAATTAGATCAAAGCTCGTGTTTGACACGATTTCCTTAAGACAAATTCGTTCTTGCAATGATGCTTCGAGTTGTGCGACGTATGTCTCATAGGATACAACAATGAACAGTATTCAAAAGCAGCAAAATAATTCGAAGGCTCGACGAACCGAAGCAGTGCTTGAAACTCTCTCCAGAACAGTAAGAGAACGCAGTAAAATGACAGAAGCAAAGCGCTTGAAGAGGGAAGCAATTCAGGAATTGAATGAATGAATGGGCAGCGGGTCAGCCAATTTAAAGACCCAGTGGTGCCTATTCATAACAGTCACGAACCGGTTCGATCTAGCAATTGGACTGCTCAACTGACACGAACCCGTTTCGAACTTCAACGGTCTATTTTGACTTCCAACGGTTAGTAACAGACTAAAACGATAATAGAATTTTAAAATAATTTAAATAATTAAATTATTCAAAAAGCAAAAATTTAAATAATTTTTTGCGCAAAAAGATAAGAGTTGACCCGACCCGATCTGCAACCCGCGACCCGCGACCCACGATCCATGACCCACGACCCATGATTAAGCTAAGGTTGGCTTATATAAGCCACTCAAAAACCCTTCTCCCAACCAATGTGGGATTGAGCATAAGTTACCAGCTCTTGCCAACTTCAATGGCATACTTTTAGAGTCAATTTCTCATTCACCCGTTAACAGTTTTGAACGTCACAAAATTTATGATTAATCTACTCATGGTGATAAACATATTAAGACTTGGAATTATTAAAAAGGATTAATCCAATTCATAGATATTTAACTTCCAAGTTACCTAGAACTGATCATGTTCAAACTTGTTTAAAACCCACTTATTTTCAACAATCCCCCATATGAATGGAATTTGACAAAAAAAAAAAAGCAACAAGATGCAGACACAGAGAGAGTTCAATAAAAAAAATTCTATATAGGATAGGTAGCTTTTGGCTTTGAACCTTCTCTTATGAGAAACTATTGGACTTATTGGCTAATCAGTGAACATGATGTCTTGAACTGTTCAGCCATTTGTGTAAGCCAAGATAATATAGTTCACACAGAATCTTTCTAACATAGCTTAGTTCTTACGATTGTGTTCATTTCGACCCTGACCATGCCCGATCATTCATGAGTGTTCTAGAGAATTTAGCCTTAACAATTCTCATAGAACCAGAACAGTTCATACTCATATAGGTCATTCTTATTAAGAGTATATTTCCATACCCCACTTGGATATCCTGTTAGGGTTATAAGCTAAAAATTATGGTTTTTAGTTTTAGTATTTAATTATATTTTTTAATAAAATTTATTTTTTATTTTATGAAAATCTTAATGAGCAATATATACAGTTTCATTATTTATTTAATGTTATGCATGGGTGTGAGACCCGGTTGCTTTTGTTTTTATAATATTAATACATGATGTGTTGGTTATCGTTTTAATCGTTATAGAAAATCATATTTCTATATATTTTATGTATGTGGGTTTCAATCCCGATCCTACTTGGGCGTTGTAGCAAAAGTTATTTTTTTCGGGGTAGGATTGCTCGATCGGTCCTTAGACCGCTCAAGCAGTTTGTCTGTGTGGGCTGAGTACAAGACACCTCATAGCCTTGGTTTTTGAACCAAAGCTTCTCTAGCAAGCTTTATTCTCTGTGTCACGCCGTAAACTTCGGGTCATGTGAAACACTTACAAGCAACTAAACATAACACCCAACCCAATAATACACTCTCAATATAAATATATATGCATTGTATACAATCGCTAAACGGCTTATATTACACGGTCCTAACACCGAAAAAATATGTTACAACATACATGTTCAAAACGAGCAAAAAGGAAGACTACAGATCTTTCCCCTCTCCAGCAATCCCGGATCAATCTGCGTGATCGGTACTTGAAAAATATTTCAAATCCAACACCGTGAGCCAAAGCTCAGCAGATACTAAACAACACATGCAATATAAGCTAAACATACTAGGAAAGCGAGGTGCAGTTTTTAGACTCTCTTTCAAGCCATTAAAACAATTTTCTCATGCGAATGGGAAAACGAGGAAAAGAACCATCTTTTGACTCACTCACAGGAGTCTTGAAAATAGTTTGAAAATGGTTTTTGGATCGCGATTTACACGAGTCTTAAAAACAAATTGAAATTGGTTTTATCCGTCCTACAATGCAGTTCATGCAATCCATGTAACACATGTATCCTCAGGATCACATTTTCATCCTTCAGATTCACACCCACGCACATCTTCAGGATCATATTTCCATCATTCGAACACTCACACACACGTCTTTAGGATCACATTTTGCATTTCCATCCTTCAGACACTCACACACACGTCTTTAGGATCACATTTCCATCCTTCAGACTCAATGCATAACTAAACCAGGGTTTTAATGCATAACTCCACGTACTATCACTACGTTTCACAAACTACGTCACATGCTACACACGCGACAAACTCAACATTTGCAACCCATGCAACATGCACCACATGCATCCGTTCCTCATATCCCACATATACATGCTTATAAAATATCTGAGTTTAAAGCATAAAACCACGTTACATGTAATGATACCAAAACCATGTAATCCATCCACATAATTCATACATAAATAAACTAGAGTTATAAGTGTACATAACCAGTTATAAACGTACATAGCCACGTAACCTCACGTCATGATGCCACCCGTTAAACGACCCGACATCCACTCACATGGACAACTAACAACCCATAAAAACAAGCCTAACCCAAAGGCCAATGCTAAACCCCTCAAACCATTAGGTCACAAAACACCACATTTCTTCCAAAGATGCCATGAGCCCAAACACGCTCCATACCCAACCACGACGCACACAATCGTGCCCCAATAACCCACAACTAGCCATGCACGTCACCCCCGAGTACGGCACCTAAACAAACACCCGAAGTCACGACACGACTCTCGAAGCCACTAAACAACCAACCGAACCCTGAAGAGAATTCAACAGTATTTCAGTCAATTAATCCCATAATTAATCAATTGAATACCATTAAAACCTAATCGGAAACCAAGAAACCAACCATCAAACAACCACACAAAACAGCCCAGGTCTAGTCGAATGGACCCCCCCTCAGGTGACCCAAACAACACACTGGAATCTTGCCAAAAACGCCCAAAAACTACTGTCCAGTCGACTGACCCCACGGTCCAGTCAACCGAACCTCGAAAACCAAGATCCAGTCGACTGAACCTCACGGTCCAGTCGGCTGAACCAAGGTGAGAATAGTTTCTGAACACTGTTTCAGCCTCCAAAAACTAGATTCGACGTCTCCAAACTCTCATCCAACACCCTCGGACCTATACACGCCTAAGCCTAACACTAAAACCACGAAAGAAACCCCCGACACCAGATTTCGTCCACCGAAATCGACGAAAAACGGTTTTTAAACCCAAAACTCAGCTTTTAAACAAAATCAGATCTCATATAATTTAACCTGTAAAAACACGCACGATTACATGTAGCACCCTTATAATACATGAGTCTAGAATCCTATCTCGGTTAGTTGAAAACTTGATGCCTCAAACCACGTGCAAAATTGAGCTTCGTTGAAATAAAATTTCATCCGGATGGATGCATAAATCATGATGCCAATAACAAGGATCGACTGTTGGATCGTCAAAAATTGAGCTCCAGGCCCCCAAGAAGTTAGAGAGAAGGCAGAGAAAAAATGGAAGAAACTTAGTGGAGATGTTTTGAAACGCGCTACTGAGGGTTTATTTAATGTAAAAGAGTAGCCCAAAAGACTAAAGTCACAGTCTTTCAAGAACCAGGCTTTAAAATAAAACAACAAAGAATTTCAAAATCTGCCCAAACCGTTCAATTGATCCCTACCAGGACACTGTTTTTCTTACCGCCTGCAAAACAATAGAGAGTTCATTTTGGTCGGTCGATAGACCGCTCGAGCGGTCCATTGAGCAATTTGGCTCTGGACCAACTTTTCACAATACTACTTTTCCTCCCCAACACTTAACATTTTTCAATATTTTTGAAAGCTCACAAGGCATACCATGGCAAAGAAAACCCACCAAAATAAGGGCCAAAACCTCCCTCGAGGCACAAGCATTTATATAAGGGATAAAACCAACGAAAATAGAAAACAACAACTAACCCAAGGTTTCTCTCAAAATCATAAAACATACATGCATTGATATAATTGTCACAAGGCTTACAACACACGATTTCTAAATCCAAAACATTTAAATCAATACATGATACAAAAATAAAAGGAAAACTAAGGTCTACTGCCACCTCCGGCTCCTCTAGATCATCCCGCATGACATAAGCACATGAAAAAAGTTTTCAAAACCCACAACGTGAGCCAAGACTCAATAGGAAACAGACTAGAATAATATGAATATCTTGACTCACACGAATAATATGAATATCTTGACTCACACGAGCCTGAAAAAAGGTTTTACTTCTCAAAATCACAAGTTTTTATACAAATTCCATACGCTTAACAGTTTATCAAAACATAAACAACACGTCATCTTTAGTAGTTTTGCACAACCACAATGGTTCATATGCAACTCATGCTTCTTCATGGGCTTTCACCGTAGGACCAATATCTGCCCTTCATTATGCATTTCTTTACGGGTTTTCACCGAGTGACCAATATCTGCCCCAATTAATGCACGAGTTACCAAAGTTTGCACGCACACAGCCCTGTAAAACATCAAAAACACACATCAATGCCATCCATCTAACCATAGCGACCAACTAACATTAAAACAAATCTCAACCCCAAGGGTTAGCTCCAAACCTCCGAAATTAGGTTTTCGCAAACATTTGCCCAAGTCCTTTCGATTTTTAAAACTCCTCTTTTCAAAAATAACGCGAACACATATATCCACCAATCTTATAATAAATCACAAAAATGCATAACATGATTTTTACTCAATCAAACACGATTTAAACAAAAGGTTTGATATTTAATGCATCAGAAAATGGTAGAAACGCATAAGATTTCACATAACACCCTTTTAAGATAAGATAGTCAAGGATTCTACCTTGGTGAGTTAAAAATTTGACGCCTTATACAACGACGAAAAATCAAGGTCGTCAAAACGAGAATTCGTTCGGATGAACGCAAAGTCCATGACAGGAGAACAAAAATCCGCTCTCCGATCACCATAAACTATGCCCGAACCTACCAAAAAGCTTGAGAGAAGGTAGAGCTTTTAGTTTATGAAGAGAGAATAAAAGAAAACTTAATAGTTAAGTTTTGAAAACCAAAATATCTAAAAATATCTCTCCTTTCATATATACATACCCGAGGCTGACCGCTCAAGCGGTCCTACCTAGAAAATCTCAAATTTTTCACTGCAACGTTTGAACCGATCCGGGATTCAACCCAACATACATCACTAAGCTACCTGCCACATGCATGACACATATAGAAATATGCTTTCCTATAACAGTTAAAACGATAACAACACTATGAATATACATTACGAAATTTAAAACAAATCGGGTCTCACAACTCTCTCCTCTTAAGGAATTTCACCCCCGAAATTCGCCACAAGGTCAAGAAAAAAACATCTCCGGGTACTTAACACGGACTTCAGACTCTAGCTCCCGCGGAACTTTCTCGACTCCGTGATAAAGCCACAGAACTTTGACATATGCAATGTTCCTCCCTCTCAACACTTGCTCCTTTGTGTCCACAATCTTCATTAGTCATTCCTCAAAAGAACCATCCTTATTTACCCGCAATTCAGCCCAATCCAAGACGTGTGATGGGTCAGGCTCGTACTTCTGAAGCATGGAAACATAAAACACATTGTGCACAGATGACAGGTGAGGAGGCAAGGCCAAACGATATGCTACCTCTCCAATCCTCTCTAGGATTTCAAATGGCCGGATAAAATGCGGCGATAACTTTTCGCTATAGCCAAATCTCATCAAACCTCGACGTGGAGAGACTTTCAGAAATACATGGTTCCCTACCCTAAACTCCAAAGCCGCCCTCCTCTGATCGGCGTTATTCTTCTAACGACTCTAGACCGTCACTAAACATTGGCGAATCATAGAAATCCTTTCCATCGTCTCCCGCACCAATTTTGGTCGTAAAACTACGGTCTCTCCCACATTTGTCTAACACGCTGGTGACCTACATAGCCTGCCATACAAGGCCTCAAAGGTTGCCATCCCAATGCTAGACTAGTAATTGTTGTTATATGTAAACTCTGCCAACGGTAAATGATGTTTCTAAGAACCCCAAAAATTGAGCACACAAGCTCGCAGCATGTCCTCCAAAATCTATATTGTCCGTTTGGATTGACCGTCGTCTGAGGATGAAAAGCAGTGTTGAAAAGTTAGCTCGTCCCCAGAGTTACTTGAAGACTTTGCCAAAAGCGCGATGTAAAGCATGGGTCTCTATCGGAAACAATAGATACAAGCACTCTGTGTAATAAAACAATCTCGCTGACATAACAATCTACTCAACTTGTCCACGGAGTCTTTTACTCGAATGGGAAGAAAATGTGCGGACTTCGTTAGCCTGTCAACCACAACCTAAACACCGTTATGTCCTTTAGGAAATCTAGGAAGTCCTAATACAAAGTCCATCGTGATGTTCTCCTACTTCCATTCCGATACTGCCAACGGCTGTAGGAACCCTGCAGGTCTTTGATGCTCTGCCTTCACTTGCTGATAAGTAAGGTACTGAGAAACAAATTGAACCACATCTTTTTTCATTCCCTTCCACTAAAACTGACGGCATTGATTATGATACATCTTGGTGCCTCTCGGGTGCACTATAAGACGACAATGGTGAAAATCAGGTAACACATCGGCACGACACGACTCTGGTACAAACACTCTCCCTGCCAATCTCAAACTCTGATCCGGGCTCATAACCTAATCCACGGTGTCCTTCCCACTAGCAATACGATCCCGTAACATCTGAGCCTCCTTATCTATCTGCTGAGCCTCTAGCATACGAGCGACCAACATAGGCGTGAAACTACTAAAAATAAGGTCGTATCCTTTTCTGTTTCTCTGAGACATATATCAAACTCACCAATCTCCCTAAGCAGGTCCCATTCTCGTATGGCAATAGAAGCTAACGAACTATGAGATCTCCTGCTAAAAGCGTCGGCCACAACATTGACCTTCTCTGGATGATACTAAAGGTTAAAATTAAAATCTTCCATAAACTCCATCCACCGTCATTGGTGTAGATTTAGTTCCTTCTATGAAAATAAGTACTTCAAGCTCATGTGATTTGAGAAAATCTCAAAATGTTCACTGTACAGATAATGTCACCATGCCTTCAAGGTAAAGACCACGGCTGCCAACTCTAAGTCATGTGTCGGGTAATTTTGTTCATGAGTCTTCAACTGCCAAGATCAGTAAGCCACAACCTTACCTTCCTGCATCAAAACACAACCCAAACCATCATGCGATGCATCATAATACACTGTGTAACCCAAACCTCATTTTGTAATAACCAACATTGGTGCACTCGTCAACTTCTTTTTTAATTCCTAAAATGCCAACTCATAAGCCTTACTCCAAACGAACTTGACTCCTTTTTGCATAAGGCGAGTCATCGGCGCTGCAAGTCTAGAAAAATCTTTCACGAATTGTCGGTAGTAGCCTGCTAAACCCAAAAAGCTACGAATCCCAAATGTATTTTTTGGTTGTTCCCAATCCATCACTGTGTCAGTCTTGAACGAATCCACAGATACTCCATCCCTCGATACCACATGTCCAAGAAATTTCACCTATGGCATCCAAAATTCACACTTCTCAAATTTCGCAAATAGACGATTCTCTCTCAAAAGCAATAGAGCAATACATAGATGCTCTTTATGTATCTCCCTCGAGGGTGAGTAGATAAGAATGGCATCCATGAACATAACCACAAAACTGTCAAGATTCAAATGGAATATACAGTTCATCAAGTCCATGAACGTTGCAGGAGCATTCGTCAAATTGAACAGCATAACCAAAAACTCATAGTAACCATAAAAAGGCTGAAAGGCGTTCTTCGTTAAGTCGTCTTTCCAGATCCTCAATTGGTGATATCCTGATCTTAAATCAATCTTTGAAAAGCAACTCGAACCTTTTAGTTGATCAAACAAATCGTCAATTCTCAGCATAAGATACTTATTTTTCACCGTTACCTGATTCCATTTTTGGTAGTCGATACACAGTCTCAAGGAACTATCCTTCTTCTTGGCAAACAAGGCTGAAGTTCCCCACGGCAACGTACTCGGGCGTACAAACCCCTTATCTAGCGATTCCTAAAGTTGTACCTTCAGCTCTCACAACTCAGCCAGTGCAAAATGGTAAGATGGCATCGAAATAGGAGTAACTCGTAAAACAAGATCGATAGAGAACTCTACCTCACGACTCAGTGGTAACTCAAATAGATCATCAAGAAAAACATCTAGATAGTCACAAACCATATGGGAAAGCTCTCCTCGAACCCTAACCGCCTCATCTAACATGAGAACAGAAAAGAGGAAGCCTAGGTTTCTTTGATTTTGCACAACATTGGGCATGGACACTAAACCTTCATCCTAATCGCCCCTAAATAGAAACAATCATCCTCAGGTAAACAAATCGATACCCTCCGTCCATTGCAATCGATATAGGCATGATAGGTGGTCTGTCAATCCATCCCTAGGATGTTATCAAATGTGGTTATGTCTAGAATGATAAAATAAAACTCTAAATAGTGGCCGGCGACCTCTAACTCACACGATCTACGAACTCATCTCAACACCACCTTCCCACCGACTGGAGTCTTTACACACAGCGCACTACCCAACGAGTCCATCTCCAACCCCAAAGTAGATGTAAAAGCAGATGATATAAAGGAATGCGATGCTCCCGTGTCGATAAGAACACTGGCCCATGATCTATTTACTAAGAGAGTACCTCTAATCACTGAAGTAGTAGTTGCAACATTAAGCACGACCGGTGCCTTGGAAGAACTGGGATCTGTAAGGGCATACACTTTACCCTGTGGTGCCCTAGTCTGTCCACCATAGCCCTGGACTATTGATTGTCGCACTGACTGCGCTGAGGCATCCCCATCTATAACTCTAGAAGTCTGAACTGCTAGCTGTTGCTGTCGATAATTTTGTCGACCCTGCGTGGGCAGAACAATTGGTGCGCCTACCATGCTCGGTAGACTACCTCTTTTAGGGCAGTTCCTACGAAAATGCCCTGATTAGCCACACCCAAAATAGACTGGTGGCTCCCTCCCTTGCGACTAAACCGGTGCTGAACTTTGGGACTGCCTCGGCTGTAGGCAATCTGTCACACGATGCCCTGGCTACCTGCACTGGTAACAGGTGAGTTCCCTTTGTTCTAGCCTCCGAGAAGAAGCCACTAATGGTGCTGGTGCAGAAAACTGCTACCATGATCTAGGTAGATGAGAACAAGGGCCAAAGGACCTCTACCTCTTATTGTAGCGCCACCTTGACTGTGCATCTGCTCCACCCTGCGATGTTTTGACCTCCCGGGGTCTACGAGTCTCATTCAAAGTATTCTCGATAACAGCTGCTGACTCCACTAATTCTTTAAAAACATGTAGCCTCAATCCTACCACCCACTCCTTGATCACAGGCCTCAAACCCCTTTCAAACCTCCTCGAACATAGCTCGTTGTAGCCATAAATTCTTATGCAAAGCGGGATAAACTAGTAAACCTGGCCTCATACTGCACGATACTCATCATTTCTTGACTGAGGGAATAGAACTTCTCTCGATAGATATCCTTGAGGACTTAAGAAAGTATTTCTCTATAAAGTCCCTCGTAAAAGCTGCCCACATACCCTCTACGGTAGTTTTAGAAAATTTTCACCACTCATGGGTGTCACCTCTCAGCTGGAATGCGGCAAATGCAACTCGCAGGTCATCCTCGACTATCTGTAGTGTATCCAGAATCCTAGTCATATGCTCTAACCATTCTGTGGCTACTGTGGGATCAGGATCACTAAAAAGATAGGAGGGTCAAGACGGTGAAACTTTCGCATCGCAACAGTTGCCCTCGACTCTGGTACTCTCTCTCTCTCCCTAGTAGTCTCGGCTAGCTGACGGATGGAGCCTACCATCTCACGCAGTAAGTCTACCCCATCTATAGGTCCTTGGGGAGCATTTGCATCCCCATCATCTGGGATTGGCACATTCCCTTAGCTTAAACCACAGCCATGGCCTCGACCACGGCTTCGTCCTCTCTGCACGGACATATCATCTATAAGAAAGAAACATAAAACGTAACAATATAAGATTCAGCTCATATGTTATTACAAACATCAACAACATAACTATGCTAACACCTTGTCATGTAAGATCATGTAAACACATCTTACTTACAGAGGAGAACCGTCAAGAGTGGCACGTCAATTTGGGTAACCTACTTAGATTCCTTACCAAAAAACACGTCGACCAAATGCATTTCTAACTTGGCCTCCAAGTTTGTTAATCTAAACGCCCAAAGGCAAGACTAATCAATCATAAGGTCTAACCTTCATGCTCACGTACACACGACATCCTCATGCTCAACAAGTCATTGCACTTATGTCATCAAACATTTAAATGATGCAAACTCTTCCATGCCTCTTAGGTATTCAAACCCAGAGATTTGATACCAAATTGTCACGTCCCAAAACTTGAGTTGTAACGACCCGGTAAAGACCCTAGTTGTAACAACCCAATTGATAACGACCCATGTAAAGACCTAGCCCAAACCCTAAGTGTTAGTAATGGATAGTCCATGAGACCATAGAACACAGAAAAAGTTTAGAACCCTAACTCGAATCGAAAACATTAAGTTCGGCCAAGAAACCCCAACAAGGTCCAAAACTCAGGTAGCAAAACCATAATACCTGAAGAGTCTCTTAGCATTCTAAATGAAGTAAATATTATGAAATAATGAATTAAAAATTAAAAATTCTCAAAATAGGGTAAAATAACCGTTTTGCCCCTAGTACAGTAAAAATTCTTAAAAATCTAAATTTTGACATATGAATACCTTCAATTAAGGATTTAAGTACCATTAAGTAGCAAAACACAAAATAACATCAAAAATACCAAAAATACCCTTTAGTGGCCGATCACCTTGGGAAGAGTGCCAAAAAATAACCTTTTGCTTTCTTTTTAGCTTAAAATGATGAGAAATATATTAAATTAAGTATTATGATGATCTAATACTTGTTGAACAAGTAATATACATATTAATATAGTGTTATAGGTCAACAAAAGCAAACAAATCAATATTGAAGTTCATACACGACAAAATAAGTTAAAAAATCATATACTGTCAAAATAGCTTAATTTGACTTAAAAGACTACATTTATTTAATTAATTACTATGAAACTATAATAACACATGAAAATACTATAATTATGATAAACATACAAAAATAATAGGTCTCATAAGGAAAAGAACCAAAAAGATACATCAAATTAATTTTTAATGCATTTTCTTGCATAAAATGGCACGCAAACCAATGCAAAACTCCTTGATTGATGTGGGATCAGGTTTTTGTCCCCCAAACAGCCCCTAGCTGTATTTAGCTTCCCCAAATCTGATTTTGCTCCCTCAAAACCATCACCATGTCAACTCAACCCACCCATGTGAAGTGGAAGAGAAAAAGGAGAAGAAAGTACCCTTAATTGAATTTTTGTCCCATCCATGTTCCCTAGCCCTTTGCCAATATAAACAAAGCCTAAACACCTCTTCTCCCCTTCATATTTTCGTGCAAGAGAGGGAGAGAAATCAGACCTCTTGCCCTTGAGTGTTTATGAGAGTTTGAGGAAAAAGAAAGGAAGAAAGGAAGGAGAAATCAAGCAGATGAGTTTTTCTAAAGCTAAGTCCTTTCATGCCACCATCCCTTGAGTCCTCAAACCAGTAAGTAAAACCTCTAAACCCTGTGTCTAAGATCTCTCAAAATATCTCCAAACAAATCCCTTTAAATACTCTATGAATCGAGAACCAAAATCAAACCGAAAAGGCGTCGTAGTAACAAATTAGGGGCTGTTATGTTTATGAATGATATGAGATGTTGTGTGTTGTTATATTTGAGTTTGATGAACTTTAAGTGTGCTGGAGCCTTGACATTAAAGTCTAGAACACAAGAATGCAAATAAATGGAACAAAAACTTGACATGGCATAAGTAGAAGACTTGAACCCTAAGAGGCCTAGTTTTTGAGAACTTTGATATTTTGCCCTGTGATTTGAAACGTCATAACTCAATGTAAAAAATTGATGTAAGAACAATCTTTATTTCCAGATTTATATTTTTGTGTTATATTTCATCTAAAGTTGGTTTCAACTCATTTACATAACCAGAACTCAAGATATTTTAATTTTACCTAAGTGTGTCATTTTTCGACCAGTCAACACTACCCTCTTAGAAACCCTATTGTAAAATGGGATCCGAACTATGGTCAAAATATTAAATTTGTAGATAACAGGTATATCTATCTACCCACCAAAATGGAGAACAAAATATTGAGTTTCGATAGGTCAAAACTTCTTTTGAAAGTCCCTGTTGTGTTTCAGCCCCCAAGGAATAGTCTGTTACATATTGTTATATAGCTCAAAATACCTATTTTTAGTGACCTATTCCAAAAGTGATCTACTTGAACATTGTAGACAACATATTGAAGTACTTGGTGCCCAAAAATAAGATCTTAAAGCCTCAGGATGAGACACCAAAACCATTTCGAACCCTCTGTCCAAAATCGGCTCTGCGGAGTTTTGGCGGCTGACAGAACTTACTTTTTAAAATGGCCCAAAAGTCTTACTTGTTTCAAACAACTACCCTTATCTCTAAACATGAAACTTGTAGGGAACATGTTAAACTAGAACATATTAAAAGGTGGGCTTATTTAGAGTTGAAATGATACCCCAAAACTGAAACCAACAGAAGCATAATTTTGGTAAAATCTTGAGAAAAGTGCTGAACCGTTTTTATTTAATATGAATTATTCACCCATTTGCCTTAGGTTTCGGCCTTGGTGTTAAACATGAGAGTTGTAAAAAATATTTTTATCTAAATAGTGTATAAAAATCATAACTTGATTTCAAGTCTAGATACCCCAAAACCTTGTCGACCATTTTAATTTAATACTTAATTTTTGGACTTAAAAGTTGCTAAGCGTGATTTGAGTATCCTTGTTGTGAGACCCGAGTTCTATATGATTATTGGCTTGAATTAGTAGATTAGTGTTTTTAAGTGAATGTATGATGATTTAAAACTCATGTTATCATGTTGAATCATATCTTGAGAATTGTAACTTGTGCTTCACATACTTGTACCTTATGTTTTGCGCGTTATACCATGAATCGTGCCATGTTAATGCCATGCTATAAATTGTTGCACTTGAGATCAATGGTACACATCATGAGGATTGTCATTTTTATTCTGGCATATTGGAGTCCATCTGTGCAAATCGTTGTAGGGATGGGTTGTGTTGAGATCGTCGTTCTTGATTCTAAGTCAAGGGCGTCCCTGGTTGCCATTTTTGAAAGTGTTTTATTTTATACACTCTGGGTGCGTCCCTAGTGTTTGAAATGATTTATCATAGATACTGTTGGGCACCATGGGTTCGTCGCTAGCATTTTGATTTTGATAGCTTGGACTTTGGGTAATATCGGAGAGAGCCCAATTATGGCGGTCCTAAATCCCCCATCTTGGTACTTTGCATAATGTGAACGTCTCTTGAATTCTCTTAGACTTTAGATTGACACTAGCGAAGGCATCACGCATCTTAAGGTGGGAATTATCGGCCCGGATAAGGGTGGCTGATAATTGGTTGGTCCACCCCCACACCGTTGCCATTGAGTAAAACAGTTGTGGCATGAAGCCCGGTGACGCATTTACTATTCGCAACGAGGTGCGATGATGGCTTTGGTGATCAAGTCCCGTCAAGTCTACTTTGGTGATTCCCGGTGTGAAATCCCTGTTATAATTTGGGTGCATATTGGGTTGGGCATCTGCATTTCATCCCCGCGTGTTTATTGACTTATCTGCTATCCTTTCATAAATTTGTCTGTCTCCTTGACTATAAACTGTACTGGATATTATACGGTATGCGTTGTGGTGAATTTTGTGCCGTGAGATTAGTTAGAAGGTTAGAGTGTTTTGATTTTGGGCCTTGGCGCATGGCATTCGTGCCACAGGTGAGGAAGAGTTCTTGGAGGAAGTCATCCCAGAGGAAGAACGAGAGTTTGAAGAACAGGATGAGTTCCAATAGCACGTGGATCCCGTTGATGCATTCTGAGGAGTCGAGACCTCTGCTTTCGTTCTTATATTAAGTTCTATCTGCTTAGTGTAATTTTTGAAATTTCTTGGTAAAATTGTAATAGTTATGTAATTTTAAATGGTTCATAACTCCTTTATGATGTAATAATTAACGTATGTAAATATGAATGAATGGCTGGAATATTCCTTTATTTATATTTATGTATGTCCCGACGTGCCCGGAGGATGGGGCGTCACAGTTGGTATCAGAGCTTAGGTTTAGTGAACCTTCAGGCCTTGGGTTATGGGAAACCTTGCGTTCTGTCGCGTTGGAGCATCATAGGAGGTGTTTTATTAATTATTATTATCATCTATACATTATAAGAACTAAAATCTGCTGCGTCTAAGTTCTATAGCGAGTCGCGTCAAGACGACAACAAGTTCGGGGACAGCAAGGAGTCTACATGCAAAAGACGAGTAAGGGCATCGAGATCGAAGATCGGAGATTTATGCAACGAGTTACCTTATTTCAAGGGGGGTAGATAGGAGTACACACTAGGAGAAGTTTTAGAAATCACCTCGAGAGACACAGTTAGAACCCCGCGACTTCATCCTTATAAGTTCTTTTCTCATTTACCCCAAACCCTAGTGTCAACTTTTTGAAGTTATTTTGTATGTCCTTCCTTCTTATATCATCAGTCCTCAATGGTACTGTCAAGTGTCGTTCATCGGTAACCCTTGTGTACCCAAGTCTTGTTGATAGCCCTATTAGAAATTTAATCCTAGAAAGTACCTTTGTCCTTAAGTTTTTGTGCCTCGATAATGACCGGTATTCGCATTTGATTCTCCTCTGATTCAAGTCATCATCCTTGAACTAACTCTTCTCTTATAGAACTCGATATCAATTATTTGTCAAGTACTCATTCCAAACATTTGACATTGATAAAATTTTCTGCCATCGTTCACTTCTCTCGATCCTGAAACCACAACCTGTTGCAGTGATTTTGTAAATTCTTCGTACACTCTTGAAATCTTTACAAAGAAAGTAGACTTGGATGCTTGAATTGAAGTACGTTAGGCCGACATAATTTTAGGATAAATATCTAGTTTGGCTACTCATTGCTTAACATCTCTTTTATCATATTCTAATTGTACTAGACTAGTTCCAGGGACACTTGTTTAAAGTATTGTTCATTGTCCTCTTCTTGTTTCCCCTACATTTCAACCCCAAATGACCACTCAATTTGTGTCAACGGTAATTGCCTTAACCGTGACCGTTTAACCTCATCCAACCTATCTTTGAACCACCTGGGTTCCACACTAAGATGTTCTAACCCCGCTCGTGTTTTTGACTGTCGACCTTCAAAACCTTGCCCCATTGATTTCTTAGTAACAACGATCGTTAGGACATTACGTCATTAGGCCTTAGCACTTTCACAGAAAACTGAGATGATACACGAAAACCTCCTAACACCTCTTCAAGCGTAAAGCAGGTTTCTTCTTCGTATCATGGCTTAGAATATCTATCAACGTCTGCGTTTAGCAAAGTTTTGAAGATTAAGATTCTCGTTGCAAGAATGGTTAAGTAAGAGCTTATTCAACTAACTATATCTTTTCAAAGGTCCCAACAAATAAGACTATGCCATCAGCAATCTAAAATTAGAAACGACA
>JAULJZ010150644.1:0-30643 GCA_032270985.1 Heliamphora pulchella | reverse complement strand
TAGTGCTTATCCTCTTAATCCTGAAATAATTATTGATTTGCGTATATTTAATATTCGTTGTTTTGATTCATTAGAGACTGTGATCTTATATGGATCTATATTCCCGGTGAGTTGAATAGCGATAATATTTATATGACAAATATTAATTATTAACGGAATCCACGTCCCGAAAGATTGGGATTGACGATACCCCCTTAAGGATGCTTAGAAGTTTTGACCGGGCCAAACCCTGCAGGTGGATTTGATTATTTGGCGGTCAAATAAGTTAAGCAGAAGAGCTTAAGAAATATCAAGATGCCGATTAAATTAAATTGTTAGTAATTAAATTTAATTGGCGGGTATCAGAAATCTTAATGTGGGGCGAAATGGTAAGCATTTAATAACAGGAGCTCCATGCAAGAAGGTCTTGAGATTATGGGTCAAAGTGCAATTATAATTTTTTGATGGTGTGAACTGTAATTCAGTATTTTATAAAAATAGCAGAAACTGCTGTGTCTTTCCATAATTACAGAAACTGCTCGTAGGTGTCTGTATTCCACTAGAAGTCTTACTCATAATTACTCCACAGGTCCTTGTTATAACCCTATATATACACGGGTAGGCTGAACCAGTTTGAGATTGATAGATCATATATCATATATCAGATATATCATATTTTTTGTCTTTCAAGACGAATGATATTGAGGTTCTGCCGGTACGAGTTCTCGATAGTCCGTAGCCCACACTACATTCGAGGATCGCGTAAGGGAATACAGTAGAAGATCTGACTGGAGTTTCAACTCGAATTCAAATCGTAGTTGAAGAATAGATCGAAAAAAGGTATTCTTCTAAATTAACTTTGGTTGCACAGGTTTTATTTTGATCGTTTGTCGTCAAAAGTTTTATCTAGATCCCGTTTCGGCGTTTGCCCATCTAGTTAATTTTTTACCAAAAATTGTTTACAAAAATAATGATCTTGGTAGTATTGCCTCCAACATGGGTACGCTATGAACTAGTTTAGGGAAGTCTAAATTCTGCCACATAGTGGTGTCGTGAGTCCCTTGGTGTGAAGCTGTTGTTCCTAACTGTAGACTACTGATGGCATAGTTCTACTTGTCGGGTCTTTTGAAAAATATAGTTAGTTAAACGCGACGTTGACAAGTATTTTAAGTCATAATGTTGAGAAAAGATCTGCCTCACGATTTGAAGAGGTGTCAAGAGGTTCCCGTGCATTGTCCTAGTCTTTCGTGAAAGTGCTAAAACCTAATGATGTAATATCTTGACGATCATCGTAACCCACAGATCTATGGGACAAGATTTTTTTATTTTTTTATTTTTTAAAGGTCGATAGGCATAAATATGCGCGGGGTTCAATACGGATAGTTTCAAGGAAAGCAATCATTCGGTGGTGAATGGGTAAGTGTTTAGCTGAGAATTTCGAATGGTATAAGTAAGAGATGCAGCTAGGTTAGAATAACTTGAGGTGGAACCTAGATGGTTCAAAAATAGGTTGAATTAAGACAAGGGTCCATAGTTAAAGCAATCACCATTGACCCAGGTTGAGAGGTCGATTGAAGCTATGCATTGGAAAGATGAGGCCAACAATTAATAAATATTACGAAGAGAATGTTCTCAGGACCAATCTGTGTAACATCAGACCTTAACTGAAGATAAATTTAAGCAATGGGTAGTTAAACTAGATATTTATCTTGAAGTCACGTTGGCCTAATATACTTCAATTCAAGCATCAAGTCGACTCCCCAGGTTGGGATTTCAAGAGTAAATAAATAATTTACAAAATTACTGCACACAAGTGTGATATCAAGATTGAGGGAACTGAACGAGGCCAAAAGATCTCACTAATGTCGAACATTCAGAACCAGTGATATTAGAAATGAGGGTACTTAAGGGCTTCAATTGGGTATGAAAGTTGACACAAAGGCTTGAGAAAGGTGTTCATAGGGAATAAGTTGTGGGGTTCTAATGGTGTTTTTCGTAAACTTAAGTTATTCCTAATGCTACGTCATGTTGGGGTTCGTTAACTTATCGGTGGTTAGTTGTCTATCAGCCTTCTTAGGAGAGTGTTGAGATTTAGGGGGGGTGTCTTAAATTCTTGATTGTTTTCCTATTTTGGGATCCTGTGAAATTTTGTTTGAGATTATGAGATAACTTATGAAGAATTCAACAATGAACATTTGCATTTCATTTAAACACACAACGAGTACAAGGTTTTCGAAAGTTCACAGAGCACGTACAATATCCAATGAATGAAAGGTACAACACCTAACATTCTAAGGCCTAAACAAACAGATGCGGATAGAAATAGTGAATAACTGAGTCACGCTCCCACACCACCTCGTAGATACCGTAGCAACGCCACTGCACTTTCACGTGCCAAAAGACCTCTGGTCCCATGCGAGTCCTGTTGAGTATGGCTACTGGTACCTCCAAGTACATTTCCAGATCATTAAAGTTGATTGTCAGATCGCGCAGGTTGATGATTCCTCTCTTATCTCTAGGTTTCTGTATCTGCATCCACCTCGCATCCATCTTGTCTCCCAATAGACCCTTGAATCCTTGCGAAACTTTCAGACGATAGGTGGTCTCGTTACATTTCTCTAATACCCTCAGTGGACCCATGTATCTAGGGAAAAACTCAAGCTTTTCCCATTTCCACGTCTTCTTTGGGAATACTCTTGTATACACCCGTTCTCCAACACGATGGTCTTTGCGATAATCTTGGCACCTCCAATAGGTTGTCGTGTCCGTTGCTTCATCATCGTCTGGCTCCGGTGGCAGTGCCTCTAGTGGATCATAAAAGAAAACGATGGCTCGCTCCTCGTTCTCACTGTCGTCATCCTCAAGTCCCTCCTCATCCACTGCCTCAACATCTGCCTCGTTTCCTATCTCATCTGGTTCTTCGTCTGTTCCTACTTCCTCAACCTTTTCTTCTTCTTGAACTGTCCACTCACCCAAAAACATCCATGATAACCAAGATATGTCTATTGGATCTTGCTCTTCAGCGGGTTCTTCTTCGGTGTCTGAGTCTTTTGGTTTTGATGCTGCCCATGGTTCCCTAGCCAACTCTGCGTCGGACGCCATCCTAAGATGAGAGACGATTAGGAAGAGAAACTAAAGGTATGAATTTTAGGTTTTTAGAATTATAAGTGATAATTTAATAATATAGACACTTTATAGAATTTCTACGCTACAGAACTCATTGTCTCCCATATCCCAAGGCCTAATGGTTCATTAAACCTAGGCTCTAATACCAACTGTGACGTCCTGTCTTTTGGGTACGTCGGGACATACATAATTATAATTAAAAGAGATATTCTAGCCATGCATTCATAGTTATGTATGATAAGTATTACATCATTAAAGGTTCAGAACTTGTGCAAATTACATAACAATTACAGTTCTCCAAAGAACTTAACAAAAATTACAACATGCCCATGGAATCTGAACAAAAGAACAAAAAAGAGAGGAAATTCAAATTCTTTAAATTGTGTGGTCGGGGTCAGTTGGCTCCTGCCACTCACCCTGTTCCTTGAGGACTTCATCTTCTATGGGTGCAACCTCCACATAAAGTTTTTCTTCACCTCTGGCATGAATGCCATGTGCCAAAGCCCAGAAGCAAATTTCCTAAACCTTCTAACCAAAGTCAGAACACAATATCCTACAATGCATATCGTATAACACCCAATACAATTTAAGGCCAAGGAGACTGACAAATTTGACATTTACGGCAGGGTAAGCATATATAAGAACAATTATGCAAGTGCATGATGCAAATAAATGCGATGCAAATGCCCAACCCAACATACATCCAGAACCATAACATGAATTCCACGCTGGGAATTTTAGAGTAGACTTTATGGGAATTTGATCACCAAACCTATTCACGCCTCGTTCCGAAAGGTAAACGCTGGCCTTGACTTCATGCCTCAGCCGCTTTACTCAATGTTAATGGCATATGGGCCAACAACATCCTTATCCTCCAGCCAATCAAAAATGCGTAAAAACCCACATTAAGGACCAGGATGCTCGTTTGGCGTCAACCCAAAGTCTAAATTACCAAAATTAAAAGGCTAGTGATGAACCCATGGCGCCTAACTGTTGGAGGCAAGACTACCAAGATATTTATTTTTGCCAACAGTTAACGAAAAAAATTATTTGGATGGGCAATCGCCAAAATGGACTCTAGATAAAACTTTTAATGACGAACGATCAAAATAAAGCCCATGCACCCGAAGTTATTTTAGATAAATACCTTTTTATAGGTTGAATCTTCAACTACGATTTGAATCCAAGTTGAAGCTCCTGTTAGATCTTTTACTGTATTCCCTTATGCGATTCTTGGATATAGTATGGGCTATAATCCTCCAAGAACTCATACAGGCAGAACCAGAATAGCTTTAGTCTTAGAAGACAAGTTATGAAACTGGTTCAGCCTACCTGCATATTTATAGGGTTACAGCAAGAACCTGTGAAGTAATTATGAGTAAGACTTCTAGTAGAATACAGACACGTATCAGCGGTTTCTGCAATTAGGCAAATCTCATAACGGTATCTGTAATTATGAAAAACCAGCAGCGGTTTTTGCAATTTCTATAAAACACTGAATTATAGTTCACACCACTAAAGAACTATAATTGCACTCTGACCCGTAATCTCAAGACCAAATAACATTGAGCTCCTGTTATTAAATGCTTACTATTTCTCTCCACGTTAAAATTCCTGATACTCGCCAAATAGTTGCGCCCACAACTAGAGAAGTTGTGACTGTGAGGTATGCTGGCACTGTTTCGCTGAATTTTAAAAAATAGTGTGTAAGATGCTAACATGTGATGTGTGGGGTTGAATATGAAAGAGAATTATAGAAAAAGATTATGACTACTTTAATAAAAGAAACATGACAAAAACATGAATAGTTTGATACTAACTAAAATCATAGAATTAAGCATTCAACAATTGAACATTCTAACAAGGTAATTGAGATGATAAAATTCAATGGCAACAAACATTGGAAATGAACCACGAACTATGAATGAAAAGAGTGACATATGAATAACCAAAATAGTGGCATATGAATAGCTCGATAGAAATGATAACATCAACTCAAAATATGAAAACATGCAAATAAAACATACAAATAACAGGTTGAATCAAAATAAAAAAGCACGCAAATAACAATATTGAAATTAGAAATTTAACCCGACCTCTTCACGGGAGTAGAAAGTGTGGAGAGAGAAATGTCAGGGTTTATACAGGTATACCTGCGAAGCGACGATCCAGATGTATCCTCAGGTCGGGTAATGCTCGTCTCTCCAATCACCAAGAAGGCTCTAGTTCTAGTACTTTGGCTAATGGTAGTGTGTGGAAAGTTAGGGTTTGGGTCAATAAAGTGGTAGAGTATCGACCTCAGAAATCATCCTCGCTAAAGCAGTAGCGTATCAACGCCAAAAATTATCCTCTAAAAATCTAACTGAAGGTACGTATTTATAGAAAATGCCACCGAATGAGATAGTGACACGTCCCAAGCTCAGAAGATTCCCAAAAAGGTTGCGGTCACGAGGTTGAAGGTTGCGGGCGCAAGGTTCAAAGGTTGCGGGTGCAATTACTTAGGTCAGTGAGCAATTAGGTCGCAAGGTTTGAAGGTTGCAGCCTCAAGGTTCGAAAGATGTGGTCTTGCGGTTTGATTTCACGGAGTACTAGAATTAAATCATTTCCTGACGATCATTTAGAGACTTTACACATCATTCCACTCGATTTTCATCATCGAACACACGTAGATAGTCATGAGATTCGGTGGGGTCAAATCGGGGTGTCTATAGTTGTCCCTCTTTGATATAACTTGCACAGTAACGCGTGATGCGAGTTATATCAAAGATCCAGAAACAACATCCATTTGACTGAGCAATCAATCTTAGGCTACCAACACACAAGCATACATATGATTGTGGTCATACTCGAACTTCCATCAAGCTGCCTATGTACCCCTTTGCTAGGGATCATACCTAAACGTAGTTCCGAGGTAAATGCAAAAGATGCACGATACAAAACATGATGCATATATTAACATGATCAAACGATACCCTAAAGATCAAGTCAAGATCTAAGAACTCGATTGGGGATAAAATAATCAAAAGGATCGAGTTAAGATCTTAAAAATTATCTTAAATAAGAGGGAAACACGAATTAATAGGTCGAGGCAAGACCCAAAAATTTGAACGGGAATAGGAGAAAAAAATAATTAAAAAGTCAAGTCAAGACTTTAAAACTATTTTTAAATCCCAAAAACACATAAAAAACGATCATGACATAGGTACCTGTAGAGCTGGGCTTAGGGTGCCTAGGGAGCAGGACTTAAAAAACTTAAGCCACCTTCTAGACTTATGGTACCAAAGAAGTAGGGCTAAAGAAACCTAAAATGCTTTCTGGACTTAAGGTGCCTAGATCACTAAGGCTTGGTAAAACTAAGACGCCTTATGGACTTAAAGTGCCTGATAAGTGGGGCTTGAAACATATGATGCCTAGAGCTCTAGGGCTTGGGAAACCTAAGACCCCTTCTGGACTTAGGGTACTTAAGAAGCAGGGCTTGAGAAACCTATAACTCCTTTTGGACTTAGGGTGCCTAGATCACTAGGACTTGGGAAACCTAAGACGCCTTATAAACTTAGGGTGCCTAGATCACTAGGGTTTGGAAAACCTAAGACACCTTCTGGACTTAAGACCAAGATACCTTATGGACTAGAGTTTGAAAAAAACCTAAGACACTTTCTAGACTAAGGACCTAGACGCCTTATGGACTATGGTTTGGAGAAAATCTAAGACACCTTCTACTTAGGGTGCTTGAGAAGCAGGGCTTGAGAAACCTAAACCGCATTATGGACTTAGGGTGCCTAGATCACTAAGGTTTGGTAAACCTAAGATGCGTTCTAGACTTAGAGTGCCTAAGAAGCAAGGCTTGAAACATTGGATGCCTAGCGCACTAGGGCTTGGTAAACCTAAAACGCCTTCTAGGCTTAGGTACCTAAGAAGCAGGGCTTGAGAAACCTAAGATACCTTCTGAACTTAGGGTGCCTAGATCACTAAGGTTTGGGAAACCCAAGACACCTTCTGGACTTAGGGTGCCTAGATCAATAGGGCTTGGGAAACCTAAGACGCCTTTTGGACTTAAGTTCTAAATGCCTTATGGACTAGGGTTTGTAGAAAACCTAAGACATCTTATGGACATAGGACCTAGATGCCTTATGGACTAGGGTTTGGAGAAAAACTAAGACACCTTCTAGACTTAGGAGCTAGACGTCTTATAGACTAAAGTTTGGAGAAAATCTAAAACAACTTATGGACTTAGGACCTAAGTACCTTGTGGATTAGGGTTTAGAGAAAAACTTAAGACACCTTCTAGATTGAGGACCTAGGCACCTTATGGACTAGGGTTTAGAGAAAATCTATGACACCTTCTAGACTTAGGACCTAGACGCCTTGTGGACTAGGGTTTGCAGAAAAACCTAAGACACTTTCTGGACTTAGGACCTAGACGCCTTGTGGACTAAGGTTTGAAGAAAACCTTATAGACTAGAGTTTGGAGAAAACCTAAGACACCTTCTAAACTTAGGATCTAGATGCTTTATAGACTAGGATTTGGAGAAAAACTTAACACACCATTTGGACATAGGACCTAGACGCATTATGGAATAGGGTTTGGAGAAAACATAAGACACTTTCTGGAATTAGGACTTTGATGCCTTATGGACTAGGGTTTGAAGAAAACTTAAGACACTTTTTGTGTTAGGGTTGTATACTAAAAACCATGGATTTTGTTGGTTTTATTATTTAATTTTATTTTTAATAAAATTAATTTTTCATTTTATGAAAATTATAATGAGCAATAAATATAATATCATTTTTTTAATGTTATGCAATGTTTTCCTTTATTCTACATAGTATTTAATTTAGTGTGTAAAGTACGGCTTGCACACAAAAGATTAGATTATAGGTTCTTGCTGAATATAAGTTTTTGTTCATAGTTTAGATAAAATTGGACAAACTATCGGCATGGTTGTAGTATAGAGTTTTAGTAGAATTGTCTTGGTTACGAAAAATAGATAGTAGTGTCGTTTATTATTTCGACTTGCTGTGCTAGTACACTTTATGTATATTGAATAGGACCACATTGGGGTAATTGATTTTATGCTGACTATATAAATTAATTCACACTCTAAGATTTTTATGAGTGCTTATCATCTAAATCCCAAAATAATTATTATTTGCATATATTTAATATTCTTTATTTTGATTCATTAGAGAGTGCGATCTTTTATGGGTCAATAGTCCCGATGAGTTAGATAGTTGGATTAATTATATGATGGATATTAATTATTGACGGAATTCACGTCCCAATTGTTCATGATTGACAATACCCCTTAAAGAAGCTTATAAGTTTTGACTGAGCCAAACCCTATAGATGGATTTAATTATCCGGCAGTCAAATAAGTTAAGCGGAAGGGCTTAAGAAATTTTAAAGATACCGATTAAATTAAATTTTAAGTAATTAAATTAAAATTTAATTTAATCGGTAGGTATCGAGAATCTTAACGTGGGGAGATGAGTTAAGCATTTAATAACAGAAGCTCAATGCAAATTGATCTTGAAATTATGACTAAGAGTGCAGTTACAGTTCTTTAGTGGTATGAACTGTAATTTAGCATTTTATAAAAATTGCAGAAACTGCTGCAAGATTTTTATAATTACAGAAACCACTGAGAGATTTGCATATTTGCAAAAATTACTAGAAGGGTATCTGAGTCGCAATAGAAGTTTATGTCATGATTACTCCACAGGTCCCTGTTGTAGCCTATAAATATGCAGGTAGGTTGAACCAAATTCATAAGTTATTTTTCAAAATTAAAGTTGTCTAAGTTCTGCCGGTATCAGTTCTCGAAGGATCGTAGCCTACACTACGTTCGAGAATCACATCGAGAATACAGTAGAAGGTCTGTTCGGAGCTTCAACTCGAAAAATCAAAGTTCATAGTTGAAGAAATGACAGAAAAGGTATTCATCTAAATTAACTATGGTGGCACAAGTTTTGTTTTGATCGTTTGACATCAAAAAGTTTTATTTGGAGTCTATTTCAGTGATTGCCCATCTAGTTTTATTTTTTCAAAAAATTATTTACAAATCAATGATCTTGGCAATTTACCTCCTACATCCTAGACTTAGGACCTAGAAGCCTTATGGACTAGGGTTCACACTTTCTGGACTTAGGAGTTAGGTAGCGCTTCGTATATGATTAGGATTTGGAAGAGGGTGCCTAGTTCACTAGGGCTTGGATCAACGAGCCATTGCTGTGAGACCTTGACCTATTTCATTTTTTTGAATAATTTAAGTGTTAACGGTGTTGGAGTTATCGCATGAGGTTGGCTTAAGTTCTTAAAACCTGTTCTGCCGTTTCCCAGCGGTCCAGTTAACTAGACAGGTTTCCCCAGTCGATTGGGAGGTGGATCCAATTGACTGAATTGGGATTTAGTCGACTGAACTATGTCGGTAGAGCTTTTTTTTTGGAATTCCAGTAGCTTCATCCAGTCGACTGGATTGGGGGTCCAGTCAACTGAACCCTTGATATTTGCCGTGTCTATAAATAGTAGAAGCCTGGAGATATTTTGGAAAAGTTTTCTTCTAAGCTAAGTTTTGGTTTTCTCTGTCTTCTCTCTAGATTTTAACGGGCCTGAGCCTCGATTTTCAGTGATCTGACAACAAATTCTTGATGTTGGTGCTGGGGGCTTCGTGTTCACTCGGACAGAATCTCATCATACAATTATATGTGTTTTCACAGGGTAAAAAATATATTAAATGTCATATTTATGTTTAAACCTTATTTTTTGGGTAAAAAGCATATTTTTCGCTTTTCTTGGTTTATTACATCGTATGATTTGTGGATGTATGGTTTTCAAATGTAGTTTTAAAAACAGTGATTTTGTGAAAAATCTGGACAAATTATGTTTTGGAGGTTTCAAAACATTTTTTTGAAAACGAGGAAAAATACTTTGAAAATGGTTTTATTGATCTCCATGTTGATGGATGGATCTTTATACATGTTTAATGTATAATTGTGGAAATGTTTTCGTAGTTGAGCTATGGGTTGATTTTTAAATGATTTTCTAGATGTACCGGGATAGCGGGTATGTGGCACTAGCTACCCTTAGTGGAAGTCCAGAAACGTGCGCAGAGTAGGTACCTTTGTCGTTTGGGGTAATTCCCGTAAAGAAGGGGTGGTGCTTTTGTCCATCGGTTTTAGTCCGTAAAGTCAGTAAAACCTATGAGAATGGAAAACGCGGGATTTTATGAAGTAAAACCTTTTCGAGACTCGCATTAGCCTAATGGAAAACTTATGATTTCAGAATGGAAAACCTTTTTAGCTCATGTGGTTGAGTCAACTTTATGCTATGTGATTGCATATCCTGGTTTAAGGCTTTATAGTATATTTCTTTTGGGTTTCAGCTCACGGTATGGGATTTTGTTGTAAAACCTTTTTTAGGTGAACGTGGTCCTGTAGGTTGACATTGAGGTGCCCGAAGATGGATGTTGACAAGACCCTATTGTTTGATCTTTGTTAGGTAGTTTATACCTTTCTATATATGCTTCATGGTGGGATATAACATGTTGTAATGCATATGTTTTTCTTATGGCCATGGGCCGATGTATGCATGTTTTATGCTTTCAAGAGAAACCATGGGTTGGTTATTATTTTTCATAGTTTCTTACTACATTTTTCGTCGCTGGGTTCAACAGTTTACAAACGAAATTTTCAAATGGTTTATTCTTCATTTAAGCTCTTGTGCTGCGAGGGAGATTTTGGAACGGTCTAAGTTTCTTTTAAAATGAAAATATTTTCTTATTCAAAATAGATATTTTGTTTTTCTTAAAAGCTTGGCTTGTGGGACCGAAATCGTAGTCTTTAGGGACTACTTTTTTACATTAAATAAATCCTCGATAGTACCTTTCTACAAAGGTTTTAGCATCATTTGGGCTTTATAGTTTTCATCCGTTTGTATTGGGCGATTTTGGTGGTTGTTCGTGGGCTTTTGCGTGACCCAAAATTTGGGGCGTGATAACTTGATATCATAGCTTGGGGTTCGAATACCTATGAGCTGTGGGAAGAGAGTGCGTTACCTTATGAGGAAAGATGTGTGTGTGCTTGGAAGCTTGTGTTTTGAACATGAGCATGTTAGTTATTGAGTATGTTGATGCCGTGTATATGTGAATATGGAGGTTGGACCTTAGGATTGATTAGTCTTGCCTTCGGGCGTTTGGATTAACAAACTTGGGAGCCAAGTTAGAAACACATTTCGCGGATGTGATTTCTAGCAAGGAATCTAAGTAAGTTATCCAAAGTGACGCGTCATTCTTGTTGGTTCTCTTTGGTATGTGTGATGTGTCTGCATAATCGTTGGGCTATGTGTTAGCATGACTATGTGATATGTGTTAGAAATAACATGATAGATCGACCTTAGGTTATCGTGTTTCATGTTTTTTTTATATATAACCTGTACACCCTTCGAAATGACGAGACCATGGTTTGGGTCTTGGATATGCGACTCGGTTGCTATCAGTTGCAAAGGTTAGGTTATGGGTTGAGCATCGATCGCTTGGTATGTTGTGGAACTCGTCAGTAAGTTAGGTTTAGCCGAGTGAGGTTGACCTCGTTTGGCAAATCATTGAGTGTTTGTATGAGCAATGTTCTATTCAAGTGTAGTCAAAACATGGTTGATGGCTTTGGCTTGGATAGCTGACTTCTCTTGAGTGTATACTATTAGAGGTTAGAGTTGTGTTATGAATGGACTTGTGAGTAGGGGTGATGGGGTGTCGAAGACCCTGGCAATCAGTTGTTATGACTAGATTGGGGGATAGATCTGTGGATCATGATAATCCCTTTCGGTTAGGGTTTGATGCACATGGTTTGGCCGTGTGATGGCTTAGGTACGTCGTAAGCCATGTTATGTCATGAGCCGTGTACTCAGGATGGGGTATAGACGGGAACATAGTGGATGGGAGCATGATAATCCTTGGCCGGGTGTATGTTGAGATAGCAGAACGTGAGTGGTTCTGGGAATATCCCTGCTAGTAGAATGTTGTTGGTAGTCAGAGTAGTGTCTGATGACCTTGGACGTGGTATACCTTGTAAAGGTCTGAGACTTGAGTTCCGAGTGAGTGAACTCGAGGAAGTGGGGTTGAATGTGAGTTGCAGATATGTTGGGAAGAGCATGGGTCGCGACTGTATTGGAATGTGTAAGGGTTCAAGTTATTATTCTAACCTGCGATGAGTAGCAATTCTGTGGGATTTCTACGAGAACTCAGGTTTGTGATCTGGTCATTATCCTAGTGATCAGGAGTTCGTGTTTGGGAACCGTGGTAGGTGCATGAGGTTTGAAGGGACCATAGACGAGTTCAAAAGTGTGGTTGGTTAGTGCTAAGACAGTGTATCCTGAGTGTGATATGTCTGAAGGTTATTTGTGTTTGACCTTAGGTTCAAAGATGGGTATGTTGTTTGCCCATGAGAACAAAGTGTGGAGTAATAAGGTTCAGTAATATACCGTGTGATTTGGCTAACCTGGGGCTATAGGTGAGAAATCGTGGGTTACGATGCTTGTAATTGATGTGCACTTTGAGAGCAGAAATGCGAAAGGTGTCTGCATGGTTAAGGGAGTTCTTGGTGACTCTAGATGAAGGGTTTTAGGATTAGGTTTCCTTTGTATGGTGTTGTGCGCTTTATATGTGAGTTGCGTGGGTAGTGGGCTCGAGGCCGTGGCGTGGTTGTGGTTTGCCTAGCAAGAGTTAGGTGAGTAAGCGCAACCTTGTGGAGTGAGGTTTTGGCGTGATGAAATGTTGACGTGTGTCTCCGTGCATGCTTAGTGATGAGCTTATAATCCTATGGGATGGGAGGTGTTGTGCAAGGTATGCGGCTTGATGGTATTCGTATGTGTACGAATGACGCCGAAGAGTTGAGAGCTTGGTGTAGCGGATGGTCTGAGTACCGTAATCGTGGTTGATGGCAACAGTTTGACTGTGGTCAATGTGGCTTTAAGGTAAGGTTTGCAGAGTTCTTAAGAAGGACCAAGTGTTGATGAGCACTGGGAATACGCAGAGATTAGGTCATGGGTTTTGTTAACCCCTTTTCTTCTCTCTGGACGGAGAGAGAGAGTTTCTTTGTGGACGGTTGTCTGGTATGAGTTGTTTCATCTCGATTAGACGGATATGCTGGGTTCTAGATCGATTCAGGTTTTGGTTGTGTACTGAGACCAAAAATCTCTGTGGATTTGGTATCCGTGTTGTGACCCTTGGAGTTGTGACTCAAGGACTCGTATCGTCGTGATCAAGTGATTGTGGGTTTGATTCTTCGTGGTTTCGATGCGTGGTGCATAGATACGTGCCTTCTTGGATGTTTAGCGTTTGTGTGGGTGACTTGGGATTCGATTCCTCTCGCGGTTGGGGACCACAAAGAATCGCATGATGGGGTTAGTATTATCCCATGGTGGAAGACCGTAAAAGAGTACGTATGAGTGTGCTAAACATGATAGGTTATGGTAACCTAGTCAGTGTGGCCTGCTTGTATGATGGTTGAACCATTTGGGTTGTGTTCCCTATGAGGTCGAGTTGGTAAACTAGGAATGCTTTTGTGTGTTCTTGTTAACAAGGGAATTGGTGTTGAGATGTAGTGTTCTTTTTATAGTGATCAGCAGAGACTCCTTAACCATTGTGTGTGGCTTGTTCTGGGAGGTGCGTGTATGGTTGTCCTTCTAGCTCATGGCAGATCGAGAATTTTGTCAGAACAGTGCGGATGTGATATTCACATGGTGAGTTTCTAGTAGACTTTTGTGAATTTGGATTCGGGTCCTATTTGGGGTTGATGTTGGATGACAGTTATCATGTTTGCCTTGTCAGATGACGGCGATCCTTTGTGATTTGCGGGTGATCTGTAGTCATGGTATTAGTGATCGGATAACGAGATGTTGAGATGTGTAGTGATGATGATTGGGTTTTTGTCGGTTTTTGGATACCTATTGAGATGTCCTGTCTGTGTGACGTGTTGGTCAAGTGACTCGTAGGGGTCAAGAGACTTTGTAGCTGTGATGCTGGTATAGTTTTTAAGTTGTGTGGAACCTTGTCAGGGACAATTGTGTTTTACCTGGTGTTTCTCCAGGGTGAGGATTGTGATTCGTGATAGAAGATCGAATAAAGAATGAAGGTTTGGATGTGATGCATTCTTTGGTGTTCCAGGTGAGTAAGTGAGCTTCTCTCTAGAGTCGGGTGTTTGTGTTGTGGCTCGTGGATGGGCATTGTGTCAGCTTCGTGGTGGCATTGTTAGCATCAGCAGGGTGATGATGTGATATCAAAGTTGGTGGACGTTTGGTGAGTGTCAGAACTTGAGTAAAGTTTATGTGCGAGTTGTGTAACTTCGTGTGATCGATGTCAAGGTTTGGCATCTTGTGTTTGGACTCCCGGGGATAGTCCTTGGTGTGCATTGTGAGGTGTGCTTGAGCCACTTTGCGGCAGTAAGAATGAAGGGATGGTAGTCTCTATGTTCGGGCGCAGAGAGTGTTTGAGATCAAGTACCATGGTGGATTGGTCTTGTGTGATGCATTTGTTGTTGGAGTGGTTTTTGTTCGGTGAGAGTTAGGTTTTGAGGTTTGGCAGTGTGAGTTGGATCTCAATCCGATGTTTTATAGATGTCTCATGGATGACAGTAATGTCAGTTGAACTTGCACGTGTGCGCAGTTTGTGTGGGGACCGAATCTTCAAGTCGTGTTTACCTTGTATAACGACGGTTGTATTCTTGGTATGACAACCGTTTTGGGCTTTTAGTTGCTGGGGCATTTCTACTGTTGTGCGGTGTTACTGGGTTTACATCAGAGATTGTCGATGGTTGCGGGACGATGTTTGGCTTGAATTTTTGAGTTGAATTTCGGGACGAAATTCCTTTAAGAGGCGGAGAATTGTGAGACCCTGACCTATTTCATTTTTTTGAATAATTTAAGTGTTAACGGGGTTGGAGTTATCACATGAGGTTGGTTTAAGTTCTTAAAACCTATTATGGCATTTCCCAGCGGTCCAGTCAACTAGACAGGTTTCCCCAGTCGATTGGGAGGTGGATCCAGTTAACTGAATTGGGATTCAGTCGACTGAACTATGTCAGCAGAGCTTTTTTTTTGGTATTCCAGTAGCTTCATCCAATCAACAAGATTGGGGGTCTAGTCGACTGAACCCTTGATATTTGCTGTGTCTATAAATAGTAGAAGCTTGGAGATGTTTTAGAAAAGTTTGCGTCTAAGCTATGTTTTGATTTTCTCTTTCTTCTCTCTAGATTTTAACGGGCACGGGGCTCGATTTTCAACGATCTGACAGCGGATTCTTGATGTTGGTGCTGGGGGCTTCGCGTTCATCTGGATAAAATCTCATTTCGTCGAGATTCATTTTTCGAGGCATCGAGCTTTTAGCTCACCGAGGTAAGATTCTAGATTCTACTGTTATTAAAGGGTATTTCATGCAATTATATGTGTTTTTACCGGGTAGAAAATATATTAAATGTCATATTTATGTTTAAATCTTCTTTTTTGGGTAAAAAGCATATTTTTCGCTTTTCTTGATTTATTACATCGTATGACTTGTGGATGTATGGTTTTCAAAGGTGATTTTGAAAACGTTGATTTTGTGAAAAATCTCAACAAATTATGTTTTGGATGTTTTGAAACGTTTACTTGAAAACGGGGAAAAACACTTTGAAAATAGTTTTGTTGATCTCCACGTTGATGGATGGATCTTTATACATGTTTAATGTATAATTGTGAAAATATTTTCGTAGTTGAGCTACGGGTTTGTTTTTAAATGAATCTCTAGATGTACCGAGATAGTGGGTGTGTGGCAAGAGTTGCCATTGATGGATGGATCTTTATACATGTTTAATGTATAATTGTGAAAATATTTTCGTAGTTGAGCTACGGGTTTGTTTTTAAATGAATCTCTAGATGTACCGAGATAGTGGGTGTGTGGCAAGAGTTGCCATTGGTAGAAGTCCGAAAATGGGTGCAGAGTATGTACCTTTATCCTTCGGGGTAATTCCCGTAAAGAAGGAGTGATGATTTTGTCCATCAGTTTTAGTCCATAAAGTCAGTTGTTACGTTGTGGTGGCTCCGTATAGAACTTGTCATTACCTAACAAGTCTTAAATGATTCAAGGATTAGGTAATGGACAGGAGTCTATAGTTGTTACCTCTGTCCCTTTGTGGCAGAGTCAGTACATAGGATTCATTTTCTCTTTCCTCGGTTATGTGATCCGAGTGAAAAATAATATTTTGGTTACTATTTTTCTTTAACTGTGAAACGTTATTTGCATTGTTGAAATACTTGGTCTTGAGGATGGAAAACGTGGGATTTTATGAAGTAAAACCTTTTTGAGGCTCGCGTTAGCCTGATGGAAAACTTGTGATTTTCAAGATGAAAAACCTTTTTAGCTCCTGTGGTTGAGTCTACTTTATGCTATGTGATTGCATATCCTGCTTTAAGGCTTTATAGTCTGTTTCTTTTAGGTTTCGGCTCACAGTGTGAGATTTTGTTGTAAAACCTTTTTCAGGTGAACGTGATCCTGTAGGTTGACTTTGAGGTGCCTAGAAATGGATGTTGACAAGACCCTGTTGTTTGGTCTTTGTTATGTAGTTTATACCTTTCTGTATATGTTTCATGTTGGGATATAACTTGTTGTAATGCATATGTTTTTCTTATGGCCGTGGGCCGATATATGCATGTTTTATGCTTTCAAGAAAAACCATGGGTTGGTTGTTGTTTTTCATAGTTTCTTACTACGTTTTTCGTTGCTGGGTTCAATGGTTTACAAACGGGGTTTTCAACTGGTTTATACTTCATTTAAGCTATTGTGCTACGTGAGAGATTTTGGAACGGCCTAAGCTTCTTTTAAAATGAAAAGATTTTCTTATTCAAAATACATATTTTGTTTTTCTTAAAAGCTTGGCTTGTGGTACCGAAATCATAGTCTTTAGGAACTACTCTTTTACATCAAATAAATCCTCGGTAGTACGTTTTTACAAAGGTTTTAGCCTTGTTTGGCCTTTATAGTTTTCATCCGTTTATATTGGGTGGTTTTGGTGGTTGTTCGTGAGCTTTTCGCGTGACCCAGAGTTTGGGGCATGAAAATTGCTAAGGGCTGCTACACTGCTTTTGGGTTTCACGGGTTCATGTTTTTCGCTTTGTCCTTGAAGAGTTATGCTTCACTATAAAAGAGTTCACCGCCATTCTTGATCTCGTCCCATGAAAGTTCGTGGTAATACCTTCCATGTTCATCTCTGCGAAGAAGTAGATCATACGTCTTTGTGGTCTGACTGGCCAAGAGGTTTCTTCCTTCGCCCATGGGGATTTACTGGACCCAAATTCTGGCCTACCAGTGCCGTTGGTGACTTTAGCTTCCAGTTGCGGCGCCGTTATGTTCTGTGCATCTGTCTACATGCCCGGTACCTTCTTGTTTCCTATGACGGTTGGGTTAGTACTATTCTGGTTGACAATGATGAGTAGATAAGGGCAGGAAAGGACTTCGTGCCTCTAGTTTTGGCTGAGACCCTGATTGGTCTAGATGCTATCCACTGAGGTGTAACCATGTCTTTTACCGATAGTCCTCTGCTTCTCCAAGTAAAACTCAAATCACTCATTTTTTCGCTCTTCTTTTCTTTGGTCGATTTTTCTCAATTTTTACTACTCTTCTCTCCTTTTGTTGATCTCTCTCGAATCTTAGCTTTTTCTCTCTTTTCAGATCTGGCTGATAGATATGGTAAATCTTCAACATAAATTTGCTTCAGATGGGTACAACGCTGCTGCCTTTCTCTATCATTCTTTTTACCCAATATGCACTACCAAGGCAGCTTGGAGGTAGTATCTTTCTTCGCTGGCTAGAGGAGACATCACTTGGCAGTGCTCCAAGTGGCAGATCCCTTTTATGACTTTGACCACTATGGACCATCTGGTTGTCTTGCTGACTGGTTTATGGCTGTCCACCTTCTGCTATCCACACCGGATCATGAGGATGTTTGCTCGATGTTAGATCATATTTCACGGCATATGGGGTCGTATGTATTCATCTTCCCTTCAAGCTCCATTTTTGGCACAGTATTAGGAGGCATGGCCATCTTGTTCACTAATGGTAATGCAGGAGCCGTCCCACACTGAGCTCCCCAAGGAGTACAAGGCATGGTTGGTTCAGGAAAAAGAGAGCAGAAACAAAGAAGAGGGAGAAGAACAAGTAACAAAGAGAAGGAAGATCTGAGAGATCTATTTTACTTTTAAGATTTTGTAACTTTCTTCTTTATTTAAAATTTGGGACTTGCTTGCCCGCCCTTTATTTTCAAAACCTTGTAATCGCAGTTGAAGTAATGAAAGTCCTACGTTTATCTGAAAAAGGTTCCCAATTATTTAATTTTTTTAATTCTTGCAATTAAATGGCTTTATTATTAGAACTCAAAGATAAATTTGTATTGATCATTACTCGGACTCAAAGATTACTGAAACAAAGAAGGTGGGTTGACTTCTTAAAAGAAGCTACCTACGTTTTCCAAAAAGTGGAATCAAGCTATAACGTAGTTCAAGCTCGATTTACTCTTAGGTATTAACACTCTCCTTTTATGATGCCCTAACTTTTTCCAAGGTTGCCTTTTCGAATTTTCAGCCTTATGGGCTGCTCTAACTATTACCTAGGCTGCCTTTTTTATTTTTAACCCAATGAACTTTTATTTTATTTTACATTTCTCTCAAGGGTAGTACTTTAGGTTGATGGAAGTGGAGAATGTGTTACCATCCAGATCTATGATGATTATAGCACCATCGGCTATGATAGTTTTGATCAGATATAGCTCGACCCAATTTGGCTTAAACTTTCCCATTAAATAAAAAACTGGAGCCTGATTTCTTTAAGCACCAAGTCACCTTCTCTTTAATCCTGGGTTTTGACTTTCTTGTTGAACGCTCGAGCTATCCTCCTCTGGTACCCTTGTATGTGGAACAGAGTCTGTAGCCTTCTTTCATCGAATAAGAGAAGCTCTTCCATCCAATTCTTTCGCCATTCTTCTACGAGATGAGCCGTATCTTATACTTCCTAATCCTTTCAAAGAATTTCTGTAGCACTATGATATGATTGTCTCGATCTTTGGACTTAACAATCATGTCGCCCACATACACCTCGACTTCCTTATGTATCATATCATGCAACAAGGTAGTGGCAGCCCTTTGATAGGTTGCCCCTGCATTCTTTAAATCAAATGGCATCACATGATAGCAATAGGTGCCCCACGATGTAGTGAATGCCATCTTTTCTCTATCTTCAAAGTCCATTCAGATTTGATTGTATCTAGAGAAGCCGTCCATGGATGACATGAGGGTGTGCCCCATTGTGCTGTCCACCAAAATAACAATGTGTGGCAACAGAAAGTCGTCCTTCAGGCAGGTCTTGTTGAGATCTCAAAAATCCACACAGACTCTGATGCGTCCATCCTTCTTCAAACCGGCACAATGTCAGCTACCCTCTTCGGATACTCGGTTACCATAAGGAATCTAGCATTGATCTTTTTAGTAACTTCTTCCTTGATTTTCAAAGCCCATTCTGGCCGTATTCTTCTCAACTTCTGCTTGACCGGTTTGGCATCGGGATAAAAAGGGATATGGTGTTAAACAATTTTAGGATCAATTCCAAGCATATCCTCATATGATCATGCAAAAACGTCTTTGAATTTTTTTAATAAAGTCACTAATTATTCACGTTCAACTGAAAATAAAGAAGAACCAATTTGGACAATTTGTGGGTTAATTTCATTACCCAGATTTGTTGACAATGTTTCTTAAATTATTGGTTGGGCACGCATTTCTTCTTCTCTTTTTATTAAAGCTTTTAATTCTTCGAAAACATCTCTTTCGAATTTAAAATCATCAAAAAGTGTACAAAATAAATTAAGCAAAGCTGAATAATCAGAACCTTCATTTATTTCATTGATATCAAAGAGAGCAGGGATTACAAAATTGAAAGCAAACGAAGAGGGTGCACAAACAGACGTGCCCTCGAACTCGACATCCAATTGATTAGAACAAAACAAAAACTTATAAGACTCCGATTTTGACTCGAGACTTGAATCATATAAATTACAAGAATCTAAAAACCAGCTGTGACATTCGGTGCAAATGGATGTGGGATGACCTTATTATCAATGAGATCTTGAATTGCATGGCTGAGTCTCAAACAGTTGTCAGTTGGGTGTCCGTGGCTCTGATTGTATAAGAAATATTGGGTGGGATCATAGCGGAGCGGTAAAGGGTTAGGGGGCTGCATTGGATCAAGAAGTTTTATCAGCCCTTTTTCGATAAGTCGATTCATGGGTGTGGTCAAAGAGATATTAAGGGGAGTGAAAACTCTACTTAGCATTTTCAGCTAGGACGGTTAAATGTTTCTGAGAGGAGGTGATGAAGGTGAAGAATTCGATTTATTTGATTGAGGGTTTAGTAAATTCACCTCGTTAGAGCGAGATTTGGGGTTAGTGGAAAAGGGGGGATGATTTTGGTCGTTGGATAGGTAAGGTCTTCTCAGCTTTTGGCTCGGTTCGACCTAATCGATATTACCAAATTGGATTGCATCTTCTATCTGAATTTCGACATCAAATAACTGCACAAATGTGGAGAGCGACTGTATAATCAGATAAAGCTTCAGAGGAGATCAGAGATTTTCTTGACTAGAATCCTCACTTGTTCTTTTTCTATTGATCAGTTTGTCATTTTAGCCACCTTTCCCCTTCACCTGGTCAAAAAGCCCACAAACAACTCTCTGCTTTCTTGATGAGTGATTTTTAGCTCCCGATGTCAAGGTTGTATACTAAAAATCATGAATTTATTTTGGTTTTAGTATTTAATTTTATTTTTAATAAAATTATTTTTCTATTTTATGAGAATCTTAATGAGCAATGTATGCAATATCATTTCTTTAATGTTATGCATGATTTTTCTTTATTCTATATAGTATTTAATTTTGTGTGTAGAGTACGATTTGCACACAGAAGACCATATTATAGATTCTTACAGAATATAAGTTTGGTTCACAGTTTAGATGAAAATGGACAAACTATCAGTACGACTGTAGCATAGAGTTTTAGTAAAACTATCTTACTTACGAGAAACAAATAATAGTGCTGTTTATTGTTCCAATTCGCTGTACTAGTGCACTTTGTGTGTATTAAACTGAACCACATTAGCGTAATTAATTTTATACTTACTATATTAATTAATTCACACCCCAAAGTTATTATGAGTGCCTATACTCTTAATCCTATTATTTGCGTATATTTAAAGTTCATTGTTTTGATTTATTAGAGGGTGCGATCTTTTATGGGTCTATAGTCCCGGTGAGTTGGATAGCGGTATTAATTATATGGTGAATATTAATCATTGACGAAATCCACGTCCCGATTGTTTGGGATTAACGATACCCCCTTAAGGAAGCTTATAAGTTTTGGCCGAGCCAAATCCTGTAGGTGAATTTGATTATTCGGCAATCAAATAAGTTAAGCGAAAAGGTTTAAAGAATTTTAAAGATGTCGATTAAATTAAATTATCAGTAATTAAATTTAATTGGCGGATATCGATAATCTTAACGTGGAGAGATGAGTCAAGAATTTAATAACAGGAGCTCAACGCAAATTGGCCTTGAGATTATGGCTATGAGTGTAGTTACAATTCATTAGTGGTGTGAACTGTAATTTTATATTTTATGGAAATTGTAGAAATTGCTGCAAGGCTTTCATAATTACAGAAATCGCTGAGAGGTTTGCATATTTGTAGAAACCACTGAATGTGTATTTGGGTTGAACTAGAAATCTATGTCATAATTACTCTACAAGTCCCTGTTGTAACCCTATAAATATGCGAGTAGGCTGAACTAAAAATCATAAATTATCTTTCAAGACTAAGGTTGTCCAGGTTCTGTCAGTTTCAGTTCTCAAAAGATCGTAGCCCACACTACGTTTGGGAATCACATCGGGATTACAGTAGAAGATCTGACCGGAGCTTCAACTCGGGATATCAAAGTTCGTAGTTGAAGAATCGACCAAAAGGTTTTCATTTGAATTAACTGTGGTGGCACTAGTTTTATTTTTGATCGCTCAACATCTAAAAGTTTTTGTCTGGAGCCTATTTCGGCAATTGCTCATCCAGTTGTTATTTTTCAAAAAATCATTTACAAATTAATGATTTTGGCAGTTTGCCTCACAGAATTGGTATCAAAGTCGTTATGATTTTGTTTTCGATTTATCGAGAGGCCGAGTGAATTTAGAACTGTGCTAACTTTATTTTGCAGGTGTTCTAATCTTGGTTTTATGATCATCGTTATATTCATTTTTGATTGAATGGTTTGAATGATGATTTAATTAATATTTTAATCCCAAGGGTTGATCGCATTATTTTAAGCTTTTTTTTAGTTTGCTTGTGAGCTTATGGGATATAGATTTTTCATGTAAAAATTTTTATTTATTTTTAAATATTCTTTAGAATATTTAAGAATAAGTTTGAATGTTTAAGAACACGAAAAACGGGCGACGGCATAACAGGCTGCACCGGCAGTGGTTTCCGGTATTTCGGGCCATGGATCGCTGTGGTTTTTCAACGGTTTTGAAACAGATTTTTTCAATAAGATTTATACAGATTTTATGTATTAAAAAAGCACCAAAATAAGTCCAAAAACCAGCAAAAAACTAGCGAAAAGACAGCACCGGCGGCGGCAGTTTTCGGCGCGGCGCAGTTTTTTGTGATGTTTTTGGGAGTAGTTTTGTGCAGTTTTTTAGGCATAAAATAGCAATAAATAGTGATGAAAAAATAGTACAAAATAATAAAAAAATCAGAGCAAAAATAGCGCAAAAACAGGCGGCTATAGGCAACAAAATCTGGTGGCTGCACCGGGCTATGTGAGGCCATTTTTGAACCTTTTCGGGACTATTTTTTAAGCGTTCTTCAAGGCAACATATTGCTGGATATCAATACTAAAAAAAAAAATGAGAATCGAAACCACCATGGAAAATGCCCAAATGGGCGGCGGCAACAAGGCAGCGGCGCAAGCTGGGTGGCGGGGCAGTTTCGGCGGCCATTGAGAGCTATTTTTTGATCTTTTTTCGAATCGAAATTTTTACAGAAAAATAGTATTTTTTGAGAGCTATTTTTTAAAAAAAATGCGTCAAGAACAAAGTTCGGGAGAGGTGGCAAAAGCTTCCTCAATCGGCGGCTTGCGGCAGCGCCGGTGGTCCAGCGGTGGTGATGTTGGTTCGGGACTATTTTGGCTGGATTTTTTGTTGTTTTCGAGGCTTGAGAGTATTGTGTATGTATAACACTGCATATTGAGAAATTATGATGCAACTTGGATGCCGAAAATTGATTCAAAAAGGGATTGAAATGTTACAACTTATCTTCGAACAAGAGACTAAAACTCATCAGAGTTTCTGTTTGATCATAAAATCGAGATATATACATATCTTGCATTTATATTCTTTTAAACTGCGTTGATGATGTATATCTGTTTTATATATTCTTGTAAATTTAATTAATTCAAAAAATACAATTTTAATTAAAATTTTGTAAAGAAAAATAAAATTATATTTTTTTAATTAAAACTTTTTAATTAAATGGAGAAATTTTAGATATTTTATTTTTACAAAATAACACGTTTAAGATATTTTTTATTAAATCGGATTTCTTTAAAAAATATGAAAATTAATTTTGGATTTTAGAATAATTAAATAAAAAAATATTTAATCATAATAAATTATTATTTTTAAAAAATGTGTAACGTAAAATAAAATATTTTGAATGTCTTTAATTACTATTGTAGCTATAAAGCAAAAGAAAAAATTGTGCATTCATTGGTTATTTTATTTGTTACGCATTAAAATACAAAAATATGATTTGGCAAATCGGAATCTTTTGGATCGTTTACACGGAAAGATATTTTGAAATTTTTTAGATCGTGTCATTTTCGAAATTAATAAATTTATTTTAATTAAATGAATTTTTATAACCCTTAAAAATATTTTAAAATTTTAAGTTGGAGAGAAAATTTATTCACAGATAAATTTCACGGTCGCCATCACTAGTTTGTAGGCGATGTAATTAATTTTGCGTGTTAATAGTAAGACATTTCTCCCCATCGGACATGATTAATTGTGGTATTGCCAATACAAATCTCCTTCGAAAATAATTCTGAATAATTTTAGTATGGATTACTTCTCCATCTGAAAGATTCATTGCGAAGTGATTGATTTGGGATTAGGTGGTGGTTAATACTTAGCTGTAAATAATAATATCCTTTTTATCTGAGTCACTACTGTTATTTACTAGACTGAAGTTATGTCAGCTATTTAATTTACTTAATATGGTCTGTCATCAAGCTAGTAAAATTAATAGAAATTGGTCTGTCTGGACAAACGATGAATAGTAGACGTCTTCCCAACGAGCCATGCTATTCACAGTGTACTAGGCTGCTGGCAAATTTATTTTAAAATGGTAAAGGGAACCAAATTTAAAATAAATTCAAAGTTTTGCTCGTCATAATTAACAGTTATTTTAATTATATAATTCTCAGGGTTAAGATGACTTTCAATCCACTGGTTAATATACTTAAAAAGAACAAACTAACAGGATCGAATTTTGTTGACTGAAAATGTAACTTGGATATAGTTTTAACTACCAAGGGTATTCCTCCACTGCCAGAAAATGTGTTTGTTTCTAAAAAGGGCACTTTCTCTAGGCCAAAAGGCATGAAGAAGAAAAAAATTTAGAAACAGGGTGACATGGAATCCAGGGTAGTTAGTGAGCCACGAACTAGTGTGAAAAAGTCGAAAGGCTGATATTTTTACTACAACTAGACATGGTATTGGAGAAAGCAATGTCCAGTTTATCTCAGCAAGCTAAACAATCAGGGTAATTTCTGTTCACTGATTGTGAAAACATGTTTAGCGGTGTTATGTACCGGTATCTGGTGTTTACAAACGGGAGCCACTAATCATCACTGTAATTTATTGCAGGGGTTCCAAGAAACTCGACGACTTAGTGATGGAAAAATTTACCTACATATAGGCAATAATACAAAGGTGACAGTAGTTGCAGTGGAAAATGTCATTCTCAGTTTTAGTAGAGATCGAATTTTAATATTGAGAGATTATCTTTGTATACATTTCATTAGAAGGAACTTAGTTTATGTTTCTAGATTGGTTAAAGACGGATACTTGGTTTATTTTAATACCTCTATGGTTATTAAGGATAATAAACGGGTTATCTGTTCTGCATTGGTGGATGATCTTTTTGTTATTATTCCAATCTCTCCTACACTACAACTGACTAAATTGAATAACATATCTAATTTACCATAAAAGAGAAAGGTACCTTTTTTATGAACCAAATGTTTCTTTAGCACTTATGCTTAGGTTATATTAATCTAAAAAGGATAAATGGACTAATAGAAGATGGGCCTTTGAGTTCATTGGAAGTGAAAGCACTTCCAGTCTGTGAATCCTACTTAGAGGGTAAGATGACCAAGAGGCATTTCTCAGTCAAAGGCTATAGAGCTAAAGAATCATTTGAACTAGGTCACTCTAATGTGTGTTGTCCTATGACTGTCCAGGCTAGAGGTGGCTTTGAGTACTTCGTCAGTTTCATTGTCAACTACTCAAGGTATGGATACATTTACCTGATGCACCGTAAGTCTGAATGCTTTGAAAAATTCAAAGAATTAAAAGCAGAGACGGAGAAGCGTCTGGGTAAAAGTATCAAATCACTTCGTCCGATCGTGGTGGAGAGTACCTCTTTGGAGAGTTTAGGGATTACTTGTCATGCCCCAAACTCTGGGTCACGCGAAAAGTCACCATAACCACCATAACCGCCCAAATACAAATGGGTTTTAAAACCAGAAAGCCAAAACGAGGCAACAACCTTTGTAAAACCGTACCACCGAGGGCTTATTTGATTTAAAAGAGTAGCCCAAAGACTACTATTGCAGCCCATAAGCCAAGCCTTTAAAGACAAAATACGTGTTTTGTATAAGAAAATCTTTAGTTTTAAAAGAAGGTTAGGTCGTTCCCAAAATTTACCTTGAAGCACAAGAGTTGATATGAAGCAAAAACGATTAGAAAATCCCGTTTGTAAACCGTTGAACCCATCAACGAGAAACGTAGTAACAAACTACGGAAAACAACAACCAACCCAAGGTTCTCTCGAAAGCATTCAATCATGCATACATCAATAATAATCACATATGTTTACATGTTATAACCCAACATGAAACATATACAGAAAGGTATAAACTACCTATCAAGACAAAACAGATGTCTTGTCATCAGCCACCTCCGGGCACCATCGGGTCAACCTATGGAACCACGCTTACCTGTAAAAACATTTTACAACAAAATCTCACACCGTGACCCGAAGCCCAATAGAAACAGACTATAAAACTATAAAGCAGGATATGCAATCACAAGCTTACAGGCTCAATCACAGGAGCCAAAAAGGTTTTTTTAACCAAAAATCACAAGTTTTCTATCAGGCTAACACGAGCCTCAAAACGGTTTCACTTCATAAAATCCCACATTTTCCACAAACCTCCAAAACAGTTTTCCATCCACAAACCATGTATTTATACAATGCAAAACAATGTTTTACAATTGAAGGAAAACAGTAACCAAAACGTCATTTTTCCACTCGGATCACACACTGAGGAAAGATAAAAGATTTTTTCACCGGGAACACACACAGCCGAGGAAAATAACAAAATATAATCCACTCAAAACACGCAGCCGAGGATAAAGTAAATGAATCCTATGTACCGACTCCGTCATAAGGGGACAGAGGAAACAACTATAGACTCCTGCCCCTTACCCAATCCCTATACATCATAGGACCGGTTAGGTAATGGCGGGTTCTATACAGAGCACCATAACGTCAAAGCTAACTTTATAGACTAAGACCGAAGGAAAAGAGCACCTTCCACCTTCTTTATGGGAACTACCCCAAAGGACAAAAATACCTACGCTGCGCACGTTTTTGGACTTCCACTGAGAGTAACTCGTGCCAAATATCCGCTATCCCGGTACATCTCAAGAATCATTTCACAAAAATCATACCGTAGCTCAACTACGAAAATATTTCTATAAAATACATTATACATGTATTTAGATTCATCCATCAACATGGAGATCAAACAAAAATATTTCAAAATATTTGTCCCCGTTTTTAACAAAACATTTCAAAAATGAAACTCAACTCCAATGATTAGCTCCAAACCTCCAAAATAACAAGTGTTGAAGTTTTTATCAAAAATCACCATTTTTCACAAAACCACCGTTCTCAAAATCACCTTTTGAAAACCATACATCCACATGTCATATATGGTAATAAACCAAGAAAAGTGAAAAATATGCTTTTTACTCGTAAAACAAGGTTTAAACACAAATATGACATTTCATGCATTTTCTACTCGGTAAAAATAATATAATTACATAAAACACTCTTATACAGCAGTAGGGTCTAGAATCCTACCTCGGCGAGTCAAAACTCGAAGCCTCAAAAATCAAACCTCATCAAAACGAGAATCTTCCAAGATATATACGAAGCCCTCGGCACCAACATCGAGGATCCACGGTCGGATTGCTGAAAATCGAGCTACGGGCCCTCAAAAATCTAGAGAGAAGGCAGAGAGAACTGAAACTTAGCTTAGAAGAAAGCTCCTTTAAAACATCTCATCCCCTGATATTTATAGAAAAATGCCAAAATCTGCCAAAAACCGTCTGTCCAATCGACCGAACACCCAAGTTCAGTCGACCGAACCAAAAACTTTCGGTCCAGTCGACTGAACCAAACCCTTTAATCCACCGAACTGGTAGGCAGTGTGTTTTTCTGCGTAAAATTGGTTTTTCAGCCCAAACGCTAGCCAAACAAGCCTTAACGGAACCCGAACACACGCCAAGGGTGTACTTAAAACATTTCAGAGATTCCGAAATAACTCGAACACTTAATCATTCCAAAATAAATCGGTTCGGGGTCTCACAACTCTCCCCCTCATAAAAGAATTTCATCCCCAAAATTCAACACTGAACGCAAGCCAAACACCAGCCCATCAACCATTAACAATCTTTGATGTAAACCTAGCGATACCACACAACAACAGAAATACCCTAACAACTAGAACCCCAAACCTATCGTCACAAAACTGATACCAAGAATACAACCGTCGTCACACGAGGAAAACACGACTTGAAGATTCAACCCTACACAAACTGCGTACACGGGTAAGTCCCTCTAATATCTCTGTCATCCAGGAAACATCCCTAAAACACCGGATCAAAATCCATCTCATACCAGCAAACGTCGAACCACAACTCTCACCGAACACAACCACACCAGTGACAAACGCATCTCACGAGACCAATCCTCCATGGTACTCGATCTCAAACATGCTCTATGCTCGAACATAGAGAGAATCACCTCCTTCGCTCTTGCTGCCACGAACTGGCTCGACCACATCTCTACATGCACCCCAAGGACCATCCCTACAAGTCCAAACACACGACGTCATCGGTCACATGAAACTGCGTGCTCGAAGCACAAACTCTACTCGAGTTCTGACGATCACCAGATAAGCTGTCATGGCACCGATCCACGAGCAACAACATAACACCCAACCCCAAAAAGAAGCTCACCAGAGAGAAGCTTACTTAACTTACCGGGAATACCCAAGAACAGATCTCATCAAACCTTCAAAGCTTCGCCCTCTATCTAATCTTTCATCACGAACTACTGTTCTCACTCAGGAGAAATGCCAGGTGGCACGCAATTATCTGGGACAAGGTTTCACACAACCGAAAATCAATCCGGCATCACAGTCACAAAGTCACCTGACCAAACACGTCACGCAGATAGATCACCTCATAGGTACCAAATAACCTGCACAAACCCAAAACATGCCTCCCGAACAACAGCACATCACTACTCATTACTACACAACTCAACTCCTCGTCATCAGATCACCGATACCAAGGCTACAGATCAACCTCTTCTAAGACTAAAGTTGTCTAAGTTCTGTCGGTACGCATTCTTGATAGATTGTAGCCCACCCTACATTCAAGAATCGCATAAGAAAATATAGTAGAAGATCTGACAGGAGCTTCAACTCGGATTCAAATCGTAGTTGAAGATTCGATCGGTAAAAAGATATTCTTCTAAATTAACTTCAGATGCACGAGTTTTAATATGATCGTTCATCATCAAAAGATTTTATCTGCAGCTTGTTTTGGCGTTTTCCCGTCCAATTTTTTTTTTTCAGATAATCGTTTGCAAAAATAAAGATCTTGATAGTTTTACCTCCAACAATAACTGGCGGCCATGGGTGATGGCCGTGGACAGTAGTAGCGGTGTGCGACACCAACCTAGTGATGGGTGTGAGTTTTAACATGATGGTGGCTATTAGTTACTGGTGGTAATTTTGGGTCACTAGGGTGGAGTTGGGTGACCTCGGTGATGGTGGTGGTTGATTCTGGTGGTCATGGGTGGTTCAGGTGGTGGTTTTGGGTTACCACCGAGAGAGAGGGAGAGAGAGTGTGTGTGTGTGTGTGAGAGAGAGAGAGAGAGAGAGAGAGTTACCAGAGAAAGAGAGGGAGAGAGGAAGGTGGCCGGCGGCGGTGGTAGCGAGGTCGGGGTGAGCGAGGACGGCGGTGGTTGGCTGGTAGTAGCCGACGACTTGTGCGTCGGGGAGGGGTTAGGTGTGCGCGCCTGGGTTCCTCCTTGTTTTCTTTCTTTTCTCTTTCTTTTTATCTTTCTAACCTAATACTCTTTGTCATGCCCCAAACTCCAGGCCACGTGAAACACCTATAAACAACCAAATAAAACCCAACCCGAGAATACACTCTCAAAATAAATCAAACATGCAATGTATATAAATGCCAAACGGCAACATTAAATGGTTCCAACGCCCGAAAAATATGTTATAGCATACATATGTAAAGCTAACAAAAAGGAAGACCGCACTCTTCCACCTCTCCAGCACCTCCAGATCAACCAACATGACCGATACCTAAAAAAAATCAAAATTCCACACCGTGAGCCAAAGCTCAGCAGATTCTAAACAATACATGCAGTATAAGCTAAACATGCTTGATAAACAAAGTACAATTTTCGACCCTCTTTCAAGCCATTTAAAACAATTTGAAAACAGTTTTAGATCACGACTCACCAAAGCCAGAAAACCATTTTCACATGCAAGGGAAAGAAATGATAAAAATCATTTTTCGACTCATCAGAGCGTTGAAAACGATTCCAGTATTACGACTCCCATAGGCCGTTAATACAGTATTTCAACTCCCGTAACCCGATAATACAATTTTTAAGAAAATTGGTCTATCTGTTCCAATATGCAATACATGCAATCCATGAAACACACACACACGTGCCTCATCAGGACCTCGTTTCAGCCGACAGAGCGCACTCACCGGCTTTGCAGCCTACCTCATACATCGGCTTCGCAGCCTACCTCATACACCCACACACGCACACGTGCATCATCAACCAGGATTTACATCTACTAGATCACAGATT
>JAULJZ010150635.1:0-30658 GCA_032270985.1 Heliamphora pulchella | reverse complement strand
GATATATGTGTTTCAATTGTGATAAAAATCAGTGAATTGGTTTTGGCTATTATTGAAAACAGAAAGCTAAAAATAATGTGGTTATTGTTTAAAAAAAAAGCTAAAAATAATGTGTTAATTATTGAATTTTTATTATTTTAAACAGAAAGCTAAAAATAATGACAATTAAATGAAGAATTTTAATTTTAAGCTAGTTTGATTTTTTTGAAGAGTGCTCTTTTTTATTAGAAAAAAAATTTATTAAAGCATGTTCTTTTCATAAGAGTTTTTATCTTTTCATATTTCTTAAAATTAACTAAGAACTTTTAGTACAAAAAAAAACAAAAAAAAGTAGTTAGTTAGCTTTAACCAAACAGCTTAGGCTCATATATTTTTAATTAGACCTTAAAAGAATTTTACATTATTTTACTACAATCATGCTAAGTTTAGTTCTTTTTTTTGTGTTCAGATTTTGAAACTTTCTAATCAAATTTTAAAATAAAGTGAGTCTTCTGATACTGAGTTAGTTGAGGTTTCAATTATCACTTTATAATGATTTTAAGGTGCACCACAATTATTGTTGAAAATGACTATAAAAATGTGATGTTATAAAGATAAGAATGATAGTATAAACGGCGTCCCGACTGCTGGGGGACGATAAAGTATACCAGCGAAGTGATGTAATAAGCGCGGCGGGTCATGGTCAGATGACTAGGAAATGATCTTTTTTCACTATGGAGTAGCTCCCCGAATTTCTGGTAGAACCGTTTATTCGGACATCATTCTAAAAATAAAAAGTAAATAATAACTCAGATATCTATGCACTCACACTAGTTTCGCTAATATTGTTGTTAAAATCATTTTCAGGTGATGCTTAAAATAAATCAGCTGGAGTGGATGCATCGTGTTCCTTTCCCTTTTATTTTTTCTTTTGTCGCCATATTTTCTCTTATGATGTACTCGTGAACATAATCTGCACTAGTATGCTCTGAAAATTTTTGTAAAAGTTCTGGCTTAACTTTTGTAAAATTAATAAAATAATATTTTATTTTCACAAATTATGAAAAAGAAAAGTTTAAATAAGAGGTCTCGGGTGGGTTTAACTCACTGGCCGGTCACGATCGCCATTCTTAAAAATGGGTCGTGACACATTTAATAACAGAAGCTCAATGTAAGAAGGTCTTGAGATTATGGGTCAGAGTACAATTATAGTTCTTTAGTGGTGTGAACTGTAATTTAGTATTTTATAGAAATTGCAGAAATCGCTGCATGTCTTTTTATAATTGCAGAAACTGCTGTTAGGTATCTGTATTCCATTGGAAATCTAACTCATAATTACTCCTCAGGTCTCTGCTGTAACCATATATATACGCGGGTAGACTGAATCAGTTTGGTTGTTTAGATCATATCTCATCATATCATATATCATATTTTTTGTCTTTCAAGACGAAAGATATCAGAGTTCTGTAGGTACGAGTTCTCGATAGACCGTATCCCACGCTATGTTCGAGGATCGCGTAAGGAAATACAATAGAAGATCTGACTGGAGCTTCAGTTCGAAATTAAGTCGTAGTTGAAGATTAGATTGACAAAAAGTATTTTTCTAAATTAATTTTGGTTGCACGGGTTTTATTTTGATCGTTCGTCGTCAAAAGTTTTATCTGGAGCCCGTTTCGGCTTTTAGCCGTCCAGTTAATTTTTTACCAAAAATCGTTTACAAAAATAATAATCTTGATAGTTTTGCCTCAAACATCTTCCACTTAACCGGTGTTGCCTACTCTAACTCAGGTACTCGAGTGATGACACTAACTACTCATTCCACTGGTGACTTGATTATGAACTACAACGAGGGTAAAGTATTTGAATCGTAGATTCCTTGACCTGAACCAACCAATAAAGTAGAACCAGGTTGAAAGGCCCAAAAGGCTCGCCCACTCGAGTTACTCCAACAACCCGAGTTGCTCGAGTGGTCCAATTTTACTCCATCAGTCAATCGGACATATAACTCCGGGTTACTCAAGTTACAAGAAGACCCAGACTTGATCTACTCGAATTACTGAGGATTCGAGCTGCTGGGACCTCATATAACTCGGCCAACTAATGTCGCTACTCATCGTGTAGAGGCAGAAGACATTCCATAACACAGACTATAAGGCGTAGCCCTGACTACAACAGTAGCTCTGACTACTTGCCATGGCACAGACCATGAAGACAGCACAGACTTTATTATTACCATGGCGCAGACCATGAAGACAGCACAGACTGTATTATTGCCACGACACGGGTCGTGAAGACAGCGCAGACTGTAACATAGCTCTGACTACCTGATCATGATGACATAGCACTGACTATATGGCTCAGCACTGACTGAACAACCAAGATATAGCACAGACTGTAATTATAGATTCCTCTGAGAATCGAAAGATTATCCCAGAGACAATGCAAACAGTGGCAGTATAATCGTACACAGGACGTTGGGGGACATGTGGTTTGGTGGCTAAGGAAAGGATTTGTCGAATTAAGGGACCCTCCCACTCGAGTCACTCAAGTGACCCCCGAGTCACTCAAGTGACCCCCGAGTCACTCGACCCGAGTGGGTCGGGTAATGGACTCGAGTGGGGCAGATATCCACAGGGCACCTGTTGGCCAACCTAATTGAGTTGGAGTAGAACATTACTTGGTTGATTATTGCATAGAATCTCTTGATTCCCCGATATTGCCTCTCATGATCTGATTCGATCTCTTGGAAGAGTTCTATCCGAACTCCAACATAACTCCTCTGATTGCTATAAATAGAAGGGATAGCCATGCTTTCGGATCAATCGAATTTGGAGAGCCAAAACGCTGTTCATACTGCCAGTACTCCATACTCAATTAGCCTTCTCCTTCACCCTACCTTATCTCTCTCTGTTTTATATTTCTGATCACTTTGCATATTTCATCTATCTAGTTATTCCTTATTTATTCATTATTAAAGAACCCTACAAAGGACATTTAGTCCAGTTCTTAAAATTTTTTTTTGAGTTTTGGCTCTTACAAGAAAACTTATCAAATCATCATTTTAATTAAAAATGTTCAAAGTTGGTTCCAGAAATCAACAAATCTTGGGACTGAACCTAAACTTGATTCATCATGTGTTAAAACATGTTGCATGGCATGAATTCACATATTTTTTATATAAATCATGTTAAACACATAATAATCAAATTTCAGCAACTCTATAAAATTAAATAGCATGGATTCCTCATCATATTTTAAATACGAACTTCAAAACAAAACATAATATCCCCCTATTTTTGGTTCTAGCCCATTTCTAACCAACTTTTCTTGAATTCTTGGTTTAGATCCTTAAAGAGCGAGTTGAGAGAGTTATGATTTGAGTTTAGAATAGAAGATTTAGTAGAGTTTCTTACCTTAGATGAGTTGATCTCAAGGTTTGAAGAACAAGGACATGGCTTTGATGCTAGATTCTTCTTCTTTTTCTTTTTCTTCTTACACTCAATCTCTTTCTAAACTCCCAATTGTTTTTTGGTCAAGAGGGGTTGAGAGGGCTCGAATTTTATAGTCAAAGAGGAGGTAGTGATTAAGATAGTGTCATATGGGTGGTGAGAGTGGTCAACCCCTTGTGCATGCAAAATGGGTGATATGACTTGAGAGGGTTGAGTGTGTGTGTATAAAGGTGACAACCATGGGAAAATCATGGGCACAAAATTTGATTCTGCCTGTATTATTAATACAATAATAGTTCAAGAGGGTTTAATTATACTACATTGTTAAAAAAGATGTTTAAAATTAATTTAATGTATAAAAATGGTTATTTTTTTTCATGAAATTGTATTAAATTAATAATTTTATGATTGACACATTATTGTTATAGTTTAGAAACATTATTATAATATTTAAATACATATACATAAAAGACATGTGTCAAAATAAGTCTTTTTATAAGAATTTCTAAAATAAGCTTTCTAATTAAAAATTAGTGTACATAGTTTTTAATTAATTAAACTAAGTTATATAAACCTATTATTTTAAATCAAATTAAATTTATAAAATTTTAATTTTTGATAATATATATATATATATATATATAACGCCTTGTTTGGCTTAAAATGAATTGAGTTGGCAAAAAAGCTTTTTAATGGGTTATGGGCTTAATCTTCAAGAACTGGGCTTTGTGGCTCAAATTGAATTTAAACAATGAATTGGTTGGTCCTATCAGGATTTTGGACTAAATAGATTTCTCTCAAAATTCATGAAAAATGTCGAGATGAAAAATTACGTGAAACAAACGTGTCAGAACAAATCAAATTTTATTTTATTTTATTTATTTATTTTTGTAAGTACATAAATACGTATATTATTATATTATTATTTAGTTGTTTATTTAGTTATTTATTAACAAAAAGCATAGTCGTTACATGGGGCTAATGAGAGAAGCCGCCGCTTAGGGCCTTATTTTTTGGGTAAAAATTAAGGGATCTATTTAGATTTAATTTTAGCATAAATATATGTTAATTTATTTTTGATTATGACCTTAGATATATCACAAGTGGTAGACATTGTTAATTATATATTTTTGTTCTTAAGATTAAAACCTCCACTTGCTTTTGGTTTATTTTATTTTTTTTAAGTTGTAACATTTTTTTATGTTATTCTAAGCCCCTCAAATTTTTATATAATTCTAAATAAATTCAAACATTTAAAATACTAAATAATGTGAATAGAATATAACAAAAATAAAAGTTAGAAAAGCTATAATTCTCTAATCCTAAAATATTAATTTTATTTTTACCAATTTCTAATCAAACACAAAATCTAGAATAAAAAACAATTTTATTGTTAAAATGCTTATGATACACAAATTGAGAACTTGATGTCTAAGTGGTACTACATAGTATTTAATTTTTATTTGTAAATTAAATTTTGCTGAAACAAAATTACAAATATATTTTATGTATTTAAAATTTTATAATTAATTTTAAAAATTTATTAAGATTCCCATATTATAAATTCGCTTCATGTCCAAAGTTATCACAATTGATAGTAAACAAATATACCCAGATTAGATAAAATCTAATTGAAAAAGGCCAGTGGAGCATAGTTGTACGTACCGTACTGGGTCGATAGGTACATACCGGTTTAGAACAAAATCGGTAAATTAATTACTTGGTTCTGTACCGATCAAAATACCAATCTGTACCGGCCTGTACCGGACATATCAATCAATACCGGTCTGTACCTATCGGCTACGTATTGGTCCATAATTAATTTTTTTAAAACATATTTTTTACTTATTTTTTTGTTTCTATTTTTATTTTTATTTTTATACTCCAATTTAAGCATCAAATATAGCATAAAAGGAGAGTTCTGAAACTAATCAATATTAAATTATTATTAAAAAATATACATGTTAAATTTTATCGCTTTCAAATTAGTTATGTCACCATAAATAATAAGATTAAATTTTAATTTACTCTAATTAATTAAAATATTATTTTAAATAAATAATTATGTTTTACTAAATTATTTATTATTGAACAATATTTTTAAAAATATATAAAAAATATTTTATAATGATAAATCCAAAACGGTACCTAATATTTTACTGGTACTAGTACGTACCATACTAACAAGAAAACTGGTAAACTATCTAAGTATTCAGAGCTATGCTCCAGTCATAAGCCATTCGTTGTTCCAACTCAAGAAAACTGTGTTCTTTTTTCGTGTGTTTCATGTCTAGTTATTTTTATATGATTTTTTTTATTAATTGTTTTTTTTCATTGTTAGGGCAAATTAGTGTAGTTTTTAGATTATAAAACTCTACGTGCACGGACTTTTTTTTAAAGAACCAAACACAGATGATGAGTTGGCTGTCCAACTCATCAAGTATCTTTTGTTTTACCCGAGAGAGAGAGAGAGAGAGAGAGAGAGAGAAATTGAGAGAAGAAGAAGCAACCCCGACGCCATCACCGTGCGATCTCGACGCCGCCGTCTGCCACCACCGCCGATGCCAGCGACAGTCGCCACCGTCGACGACTCCCTTGCGGTGCCGTTCACCGCCAGCTCCACCGTTTTTCCTCCTCTTTCTCGATAACTTTTCTCTCTTATTCCTCTGCTACTTCCGGTTCTCTCTCCTTTCTATTTTTCTCTTCGTTCTCACACCACGGCGCCACCTCCAGACCACCTGAACCACCAGCACCATCACACACCACCCCTAGACCACGCACCGATCACCACCAGTAACCACAATTATCACCTTTCAATAAACTTATTATTGTTCTTATTAATTGCTATCTGTTCATACATCGATCATCACTAAAAATATCACTATCTTTCTGCCACCAGTGACACTTACCCGTTCGATGACCTAATGCCGCTAGTGTACGGCTTTGATCATAAAAAATTTCTCCGATAGACTTGAACCCGTATGAATACTGTTTCGCCACCCTTAATTATTATTATTTTTATTATCTGTAACGCGCACGGCCATCACTGTACATATCATTTTTTTCGCTATCACCAGCGTTCATTAGCGGCGTTGGACAGCTAACTCATCAACTGTGTTCGGTTCTGTAAAAAAAGTCTGTGCACGTAGAGTTTTCCTTTTAGATTTCTTTCCTCATGAGAATTTAGAAAAGTAGAAGTTTTTCACCAAAAAAAGTTATAAAAATAAATTAAGATAAGATAAGATAAAAAAAAAATGCTACTTAATAAATTTTTTTGAATTTCTTGTGACTTTTTCAACTTTAACCCCCATTAGATTTCTTTTGCCACGAGAAGCTGAAATTGTAAAAAAATTGAACCAAAAAATAAAAAAATCGAGAATACAGGTAAAAAAAAACTCTGAAAAATAGCCTTAATGGCTTTTTTTAGACGAAACATAAATAGCAGTGGGTTTTGCTATTTATGTCGGTATAAGTTCTTTGATTTTGGTTGTGAGCTCATCTTTGGGGATTTTTTTTTTTTGGCTTTTCTTCGCATTTAGTGTTTTTTTTTTTAATTTTTTTAGCTCTAATAGGTATACTTGTTAAATTTCTTTGGCCACAAAGAACTGAAAAAATAAAAAAAGACAAAAAAAACTCCAAAAAATAGTCTAAAGGCTTTTTTTAGACCAAAAATAAATAGCCCTCAGGCTTGACAAATTATTAGGAACTCTTAAATTACATTGCACTGTCACGTAATATTTTTAATAAATAAATAATTACGATTTATATTATGTGGATCATTTATTGTCTTATAACTATTCAATAAAAATGAATCATCATATCCCGATTGTAAAATTTATCGACATTATATTAAATAAAAATAACATGTGAAATTAGTACTATATGATACTCCAACTTAAAAATATCAAAAACATATCTTATACTCTTATTTAAGTGTCGAGTGCCTAATATAGATACTTTATACATTTCGAAAAGTTTATCTTGCGCGTCCTATCATATTTTTAACTCTTTTTTTCTAACAAAATTTTATATTTATTGCGACTTTGCTTAAAAAGCCTCATGGTTGGATTATTTCAAATAAAAAATAATAAAATAGTGTTTGATTTAATACAGAATTTTTACATAATACTCTAAAAACGCCAAAATAATTAGTCGTTGTCTTTTCATGTCATCAACTTTCCCTGGATGAGAAAAGAAAACACATCAAAAGACTCATTTTTTTTCAAAAGGCCAAGCATGGAACAATTAATGGAAAAATCCTCATATTTTTCTTCTAAGTTTCAATTCTTACAAAATTATAAAATGTTTAACCTAAAAATTGTTCTTAATAATCAATTGCAATTATAACAAAGTGACTTTTTGTTCAAAAAATCTACAATACTTTCAAAATACTACTCGGAATTTTGTAATTTCTTATTTTAAATTTTTTTCAAGATGCACAAGATACAAAACTATTTTCCTAGTTAACCACATGTAATTTGAAAATTCTTAGATGGGGAGATAAAAATATAATCTAAAGTAAATTAATTTAAGCCATTTATTCTAATCAATTGGAGTCGATTAAAATCAAAATATAATATCAAGCACAATTTTTTATATCTTAATCGCTTTGAATTAGAAAGTTTAAAATAGAACTATGGTCCTTTGTACTTTAAGAACATGAAGACATTAAATTAAAATGTTCAAATGGAATCTTCATTATAATAATGATTAGGGATGAAAATTCCACTAATTCCTACACCAATTCTACGAATGTGTTTGGCCTATTTTTTTTTTCGGAAGATTTTTTAGTTTTTTTATCTTTTTTTTTATAAAAAGATAGATGTAAAAATATGTGAAAAAATCTATTTGATTATAGTGAAAGGTCAAATAAGTGAGTTTTTAAAGAAATTTTTAAACAAAAAACTTTCAAAATAGTTAGGCCAAACAGAGCCTTGCTCCCTTGCTCCCATTTTCAATATATAAATAAATATTTTGATATGTATATATACACCTAAAATTTATTTTTTGAAATATAATAACCTAAAGAAACTTTATTATGACAAAAATTTTAAATTCTTGCCATCCATTAAAGAAATTTGAATTAATAATAAATATTAATTTTAAATCAAATTTGTTAAAACATAAAACAAACATGTTATAAAATGATAACTTCTTTGTTATTTATTTTTATTATGAAATTAGAATTTTCTCATTCGTCGACGATGATGTAGTTATTGAACGTTTTGTACACCTTAGTCTTTATAAATACTTTCAAACAAAAACATAATTAAATACAGTTTTAAATTATTTTGAGCTTAATATTTTTAAAAATACACATGCCGGAAATTTATTAGTTCTTTAACTATTACTTTTTCCACATTCTTAATTTTTTTCTCATTTAGAGTTTTAATAGAGACTCTCTTACCAAAACCCACTTTTGTACAATATATGCTAGAACTTACTAGGAGATTTTAACAAAAAATAAAAATATAATTTATAATTTGAAGGATATTGTGAGATCCTGACCCGTTTTTTTTTTGGCGTTTTCAAACGTGCGTTATGTGTTTCCTTTTGAGCATGTTTTTACTGCTTTTGATGCATGATCGGGTTTGGATATGCATGTGGTGTAGGTTCCCGGGGCTGTGGGCCGTTGTGGTGCGAATATCAAAAATTTTCAAAAAACTATATTTTGGAGACCTATAAATATCTGGAGTTAGATATTTTCATACAGATATTTTTTAAAACTTCTTCAGTAAGTTTTCTGTTTTCTCTCTAAGTTCTCGGGAGCCTGGAACTCGATTTTTAGCGATCCAACAGCGGATCTTTTCTTTTGGCGTCGTGGGCTACGCAACCATCCGATCAGATTTTGATTCCGACAAAACTCGATTTTTCAAGTGGTTCAAGGCGTCGAGTTTTGAACTCATGTAGGTAGGAATCTAAACCCTACTGCTGTATAAGGGTGTTATGGGTAAACATGTGTATTTTTTTAACAGGTAGATTGCTGTCGATCTGGGTTTGTTTCAAAGTTGGATTTTTGGGTTTAAAACCTTGTTTCAGCGATTTCTGTGGATGGAATTGGGTGTCGGGAGTTTCTTTTGAGGTCTCGATGTTAGGCCTAGATGTGTGAGTGTTTGCGGTTGTTGAATCGGTGTTTGGAAGTGTCGATTCAAGGCCTAGAGGGTTGAACCCGTAGCTCGGAATCGTTTTTTGCCCAGGTTCGATCGACTGATGTCTGGTTTTGGGGTTCGATCGACCGAACCAATGGGTTCAGTCGACTGAACCGTGTGGATTTGCGTTTTGTAGTTTCTAGTAGGGTGTTCGGTCGACTAGGGGCTTTGGTTCGGTCGACTGAACCTATGGGCTGTTGGTTTATGGCTTTGGGTTGGTTCCTGGGTTTTCGATTGGTGTCCTATGGTATTCAATTGATTAATTTATGGGAATTACTTTATTTAAATACCTGTAGATTCCTTTTGGGGTTTGGTTGGTTGTGTGGTGGTTTCGGGGGTTCGTGTTGTGATCCCGGGTGTTTGTTTAGATGCCGTTCTCGGGTTAACGTACATGATTAGGTTTTGGGTGTTGTAGCACTGTCACGTGCGTGATGGTTATGCACGGGAGGTGTGGGGTTTTGGTGAGAACCACGATTGTGGGTTTAGTGTTAGCCTTTGGTTAGGTCGAGTTATATAGGCTTGTTGATCGTGTTGGCGCGTGTGAACGTTGTGGGTCTAGGTTTGTGGAAGTCGAGTTATGTGACGAGTGGCGTCGTGGTGTTAGGTTACATGTGGTTATATGCTTTTATAACTGTTTATTTATGCATGGAGTATGTAAGTGGATTACATTTTTTGTTAGCGTTATGTGTAATGTGTTTTATGCTTAAAAATCTAGAGTTTTTTAGGCATGTGACGTGGTTTGTGAAATATCGTATTAATACATGGTTATATGCTTTAAATCCTATTTTAGGTTTGCATATGTTATGATATGGTTTAGATGAATTTGTGATCTAGTAGATGTAAATCCTGATTGATGATGCATGTGTGCGTGTGTGGATGCATGAGGTAGGCTGTGAGAGCCGGTGATCGAGGTAGGCTATGAGAGTCGGTGGATGAGGTAGGCTGCGAAAGTCGATGGTTGACATAGGCTGGGAAAGCCGGTGTTGAGGTAGGCTGCGGGAGCCGGTATGTGCACTTTGTCGGCTGAAACGAGGTCCTGACGAGGCACTTGTGTGTATGTGGTATCCAAAGGCTGAAATTAGGTCCTGAGGAGGCATGTGTTGCATGGATTGCATGCATTGCATATTGGGACGGATAGACCAATTTTCTTAAAACTGTTTTATTGGCCTGCGGGAGTCGAAATATTGTATTAACGGCCTACGGGAGTCATAATACTATATTTATTTTTAAGACTTTGATGAGTAAAACTAAACTTGATTTGTATCCTCGCTTTCCCTTGCATGTGAAAATAGTTTTCGGGCTCTGGTGAGTCGTGATCTAAAACTGTTTTCAAATCGTTTTAATGGCTTGAAAGAGAGTCAAAAATTGCACTTCGTTTATCGAGCATGTTTAGCTTATACTGCATGTGTTGTTTAGAATCTGCTGAGTTTTGGCTCACGGTGTGGAATTTTGCTTTTCTTCAGGTACCGGTCACGCTAGTTGATCTGGAGGTGCTGAAGAGGTGGAAGCGTTGTAGTCTTCCCTTTTTGTTCTTTTGTTACATGTATTGTTATAACATGTTTTTCAAGCGTTGGTGCCGTATAATGTTGCCGTTTGGCGTTTATATACAATGCATGCATGGTTTAAATTGAGAGTGTATTCTCGGGTTGGGTGTATGTTTGGTTGTTTCTGGGTGTTTCACGTGACCCAGAGTTTGGAGCGTGACAGATATTTAGTTTTATTTTTAAAAAATATAAATATTTTTTAAAAATATAACTATTTTTATAAAAAAAGTAAAATGATAAACGCCTTTTATACCTCTACCCACCATCATCAACTTTCTTATGAGCTGTCGCCCACCACGGCGCTCACAGATCTACACCTCCGCTCACTATTGACCGACACTTCTGGCCATTGCTTTTGACCATTATTAATATCATCACTTGCGATTATCATTTTGAATGACTTTACGTAATTTTTTTCACCAACTACGATTGTTGGTGACCATATCTATTGACTCTTCTATCTCCAAGTACCAGATCCAAACCTTAGTAGTCACAACAGTTAGCTCATGAAATTTTAGGTCGCTAAAATGTTAGAAACCCTTGTTCGATTAGAAAATTCTAATTCAACCCGAAAATCTTAGAAGACCTAACACTCAAGAGGCAAAACCCTAATATCCGAAGAAAACTCCCAGCATCCCAAATTAAGTAATTATCATGGAATATTAAATTAAAAATAAAAATTTTTCATAAAATGATAAAATGACTATTTTGCCCCTAGTACACAAAAAAGTCTTAAAAATTTAAAATTTGGCATATGAACATCCAAAATTAAAATTTTAAATTCAAATAAGTAGCAAAATACAAAATAACAACAAAAATGACAAAATGCCCCTTAGTGGCTGGCTACCTAAGAATTTGTGCAAAAAAGTCACTTTTTATATTTTTAGGTTCAAAATGAGAAAAATATGTACGAATCAAGTATCATTATAATCTAAGATTATTCAAACAAATAATATTCATAATAATATAATATTTTATGCTAACAAAGGTAAATAAATTATTATTAAAACCTTACACATCTAATAAAGCCAAAATAACACACATAGTCAAAATAGTTTAAAATAGCTTAAGTGCCTACACTTAAATAATTAATTATTGCCAAAATTTTTATAAATTATAATAATAATAACACTAAAATAATTTATCTTAGTAAGTAAGAAGGGCAAAAAGATAAATCAAATTAGTTTTAAAAACACTTTCTTAGACAATATAGTACCAAAACACCACCAAATAAGTAATTAAAGTAAACATTAAGCTCTTTAATGACCCCAACACACCCCAGCCGAATTCCCCTCTAATTTTTTGCAATTTTCAAATATCAAAATGTCTCAAGAAGAGAACCATTTAGCCATGCAACCTATAGAAATTCAAAAAAATTCAAAAAATCTTCCACCTCCATAATGAACCTCCACTATCTCACCTTCTATATAAGCAAGCTTTGAGCCCTTCTTCCCCTTCATTTATTTTCGGATGAGAGGATGAGAAAACTCCAAAAACTTTTGAGTGTTCAGAACTCTCTAGACGTGGTAAAGAAAGAAGAAAGAAGAAAGAAGAAAGAAGGAGAAACAAGAGGGAGAAGAAAGAAGGAGAAACAAGAGAATTAGGAGATTCTCAAAGCTAAGTTGTAGCCAACCTTCTACCATAACCCAATCTTTTAAAGGTAAGTAAAATCTCTAAATTTTCTGCTCAACCTCACACAAAATCTCACTCAACTCATCTCTTAAAACCCATCTAAGATCAAGAACCGAAAAAAGAATCATAAAGGCGTTATAATGAGGAAATAAGGACTGCTTATGTTTTTTGTCATGCCCCAAAACCTGGGTCACGTGAACGACTTAAGAAAACCCGTTTTGAGATATCGATATCCATCAAAACCACCCAAGCCTAAACGGGTTAAAGAACGTAAATGAATGTGAACTTAAAACCTTTGAAAAATGCACATCCGATGGTTTATTTTGCTTAAAAGAACAGTCCAAAAGAATGAAGTCACGGTCCCCAAGAGCTAAACTTTAAAATAGACAAACAAAATTTTTAAAAAATTGCCTAGACCGCTCGAGTAGTTCTTGCCTACATTGTTTTTTCCTCAGTCTGCCAAACAACCGAGAGTGAGGTTTGACCACTCGATAAACTACTCGAGTGGTCTGGCTCTAGACCCTTTTTCAAAATCCAAAATTTCACACTTAATACTTAACCATTTTTAAACATTTTAAAAAGCTTTCAAGGCACAACCAAGCCATCTAAAACATGCTAAAACGAGGTTCAAAATCCTCCCTCGAGGCACAAGAGTTTATGTAAAGCATTAAAACTAACTGAAAACGATAACCATTTCATATAATTATGAAAATATACAACCAACCCATGGTCCCTCTCATAAGCATACAACATGCATGCATTAATATTAATGCCTCATGGCTTACAAAGCGTATGTTTTAGGTCCAAAACATAGGAGGTCATATAGATAATCCAAAACCAAAAGAAAACTATCAAATTTAGTCTTTTGCCAACTTCTGGCTCCTCAAGATCGCTCCACGTGATCAAATTCAGCTGAAAGGTTTTTAAATTCCACAACGTGAGCGGAAACACAACAAGAAAAAAACTAGGATGAATTAAAAGTATAACATGCAATTACAGATTATATAAATAACTCGATCACACGAGTCTCAAAACAATTTTCCATCCATAAAACCAAAAGTTTTCTTATAATTCGACAACATCTAATAGTTCCATAATCACACGAAGCACATTGCATTTCAACTAAGTTTTCACAACTTACGATGTTTCCTACACACCTCGCACTATTTTACGGCCTTCCACTGAGGGATAATACTATCCCTACTTATACAAATTCTTTACGGTCTTTCACCGCAGGACCAATCTCAACCCCAATTATGCAATCCTTCACGGTCTTATACATCAGGGCAATACCTGCCCCAATTAAGCAATTCTTTACAGTCTTTCACTGCATAAGTAATTGAATATCAATTTTACATACATAGATGTTATATATTTAGAGAAGCACGTAGCCACATGCGAACATTTAGAGGCACGCATTCATTAATCACCCGATGAAAGTACGGCTCAACCCTAAGGGTTAGCCCCACACCTCTCAAAACTACATTCCCACAACATATACATAAATTTTTTTGATTTTTAAAACTCATTCTTTTTGAGAACCACGTACACATGTTAGGGCTGGTATACTGGAAATTATATTTTTAGTATTTAATTTTATTTTTTAATAAAATTAATTTTTTATTTTATGAGAATCTTTATAAGCAATGTATGTATATCATTTCTTTAATGCTATGCATAGATGTCCAATATTCCATATAGTATGTAATCTAGTGTGTAGAGTACGGCTTACACACAGAAGATCAGATTTTAGATTCTTGCACAATATAAGTTTTATGTTAACAGTTTATATTAAAATGGACATACCATCAGTACGACTGTAGCACAGAGTTTTAGTAGGCTTATCTTGGTTATGGAGAACAGATAATAGCGTCGTCTATTATTCTAACTCTTTATACTAGTACACTTGGTGTGTACTAAACGGAACATTTAGGACAATTAATTTTATACTAATTATATAAATTAATTCGCACCCAAAAGTTAATATAAATAGTATTTATGCTCTTAATCTTAAAATAATTATTGATTTGCGTATATTTAATATTCGTTATTTTGATTCATTAGAAGGTGCAATCTTTTATGGGTCTATATTCATAGTGAGTTGGATAGCGGTATTATTTATATGGTGAATATTAATTATTGACAGAATCCATGTCTCAAATGATTGAGATTGACGATACCCTCTTAAGGAAACTTATATGTTTTGACTGGGCCAAACCCTGCAGATGAATTTGATTATCTAGCGGTCAAATAAGTTAAGCGGAAGGGTTTAAGAAATTTAAATATTCTGATCAAATTAAATTGTTAGTAATTAAATTTAATTGGCGAATATCGAGAATCTTAACGTGGTGAGAAATGTTAAGCATTTACTAACAGGAGCTTAATGCGAGAAGGACTTGAGATTATGGATGAGAGTGCAATTATAGTTCTTTAGTGGTGTGAACTATAATTCAGTATTTTGTAGAAATTATAGAAACCGTTGTAAGATTTTTTCATAATTACAGATACCGCTATAAGGTTTTCTTAATTATAAAACCACTTATGGGTGTTTATGTTTCACTGAAAGTCTTACTCATAATTACTCCATAGGTTCCTACTGTAACCCTATAAATATGCAAGTAGGCTGAACCAGTTTTATAACTTGTCTTCAAGACTAAAGTGGTTAAGATTTTGCTGGTACGAGTTCTCGATAGTCCATAGCTCACACTACGTTCGAGAATCGCATAGGAAATATAGTAAAAGATCTGACAGGAGTTTCAACTCGGAATAAAAAGTGTAGTTGAAAATTTAACTAGTAAAAATGTATACTTATAAATTAACTGTGGTTGCACAGATTTTAATTTTGATCGTTCGACGTCAAAAGTTTTATCTGGAACCCATTTCGGCATTTGCCCGTCCAGTTAATTTTTAACAAAAATATTTGCAAAAATAATAATCTTGCCAGTTTTGCCTCCAATAATTGGTATCAGAGATGTTTTGTTTTTGTTTATGAATATTGGGGTCGGGTAATTTTAGAACGGTGCTAACTTGGTTTTGTAAGCGTTCTAATCCCAATTTTATGATCGTCATTAATTCATGTTTGATTGAATGATTTTGAATGATGATTATTTTTTTAATCATGAGTGTTGACAGTGATAGATCGAATGTGAGCATTCAGAACATAGGATCGTTGTAATAGCTAGTTTTACTTTTAAAATATCTATTTAGATTATTTAAGAATAGGTTGTGAATATCCAAGAACACGATAACGTAGATGACGCCGGTAGTGGTTTCGAAATTTTGAGGGCCACGGATCGCAGTAAGTTTTTTATCGATTTTAAACAATTTTTTTAGTAAGTTTTTTTCAGTATTTATGCATTAAAAATAGCAGCAAAAATAAGTCAAAAATAGCAAAAAAAATCATTAAACACAGCTTGGTACCGGCGGCGGTTCGATGACGGGTTTGATGATTTTTCAAGCCATTTTTTAAATTATTTTTTGAGCAATCTTTTAGGCATAAAATAGCCGTAAACATACCTCAAAACACTGTCCAAAAACTATAAAAAAAAATGGGCAAACAATGCACAAAATGGTGAAAAAATAGCGACAATTTTTTCCGCCGGCGACGGCATAACAAGCGCAGGTTCGAGGCTGTTTTTTGGGACTTTTTCGGACTATTTTCGAGGCGTTCTTCAAAGTATCATGTGGCTGAAAACTTGAGCTATTTTTTCAGAAAAAACGGGCACAAAAGAACCATCAAAAAAAGCCCAAACAGTGGCTATTTGGGGCGGCGACGCAACTGGTGCAGCAGCGGAACTGGTGCGGCAATGACTATTTAGACAGTTTTATGGGTTGTTTTCGAGCAAATTTTTTGATTGAAAAATTTTACTTTTCAAGAACTTTCTTTATGTATAGAGAATGTCGAAAATGGAGTTCGGATAAGGCCGAGACGGTCTTAGAAAGTTGGCAGTGCAGTGCTGTTATGGGGTAGCAGTGCTTTTGGTGGTTCGGCGTTCATCGAAAGCAATTTTTCTCGATGTTTTTGAATCGGGTTTTTTTTAGAAAAATAGTATATTTTGTTAGCTACATTTCAGAAAAAACGGAGACAAAAATGGAGTTCGAGAAGAGGTCAAAAAAGTCGTGGGAAGAGACTGGTGCAGTGCTGCCAGTAATGCTAGCGGGTGGCCGGCAGTGGTGGTTGGTTTTGGGACTCTTGGCGGTTGTTTTCTGATATGTTTTGATCCTCCTGTGATATATATGTATATATTAAAGTGTATCAAAGAATCCTGATACAATCGGGATATAGAAAGCTGACATGAATGAGGATTATTACAAGTTATTATCTACATGAGACTAAAACGTTTCAGTATTTCACTTGGATCATAAAATCAAAATATATGCATATCGTGTTTATATATATATGAATTGCATGGATAATTGTATATCTGTTTTATTTATTCTGTTAATTTAATTAATTCAAAATTTTAGTTTTAATTAAAATATTTTGTAATGAAAAATAAAATTAAGTTTTTTTAATTAATTAAATTTAATTAAATAATTTTTTTTTAGATATTTTATTTTTGACAAAATATCACGTTTAAGATAATTTTTCATAAAATTGGATATCTTGAAAAAATGTGAAAATTATTTTCAAATTTTGAATTAATTAAATGAAAACATATTTAATCGAAATAAATTATTTTTTTCAAAAAATATGGAACGAAAAATAAAATAAATAAATACCTTTAATCAATACTTTAGCTGAGAAACTGAAGAAAAAATTATGCATTTGTTAAATTGTATTTGTGATGCATTTAAACACAAAAAGATGGTTTGGCGAATCAAATTTTTTGGAATCGTGTACACGGAAAGTTGTTTGATTCTTTTGAATCGTGCGATTTTTGAAATTAATAAATTTATTTTAATTAAACAAATTTTTATAACCGTAAAAAATGTTTTAAAAATCTAAATAGGAGATGAAATTTATTCATAGATAAATTCTGCGGTCTCCGTCACTAGTTTGTAGGCGATGCGATTAAACCCTGCGTGTTGGCAGTAAGGCCTTCTCCCAATCGGACAGATTAATTGTTGTATTGTCAGTACAAACCTCCTTTAGGGATAATTCTAGATAATTGTTAGTGTGGATCACTTGTCCATCTAAAGGGTTCATTGCGAAGCAATTGATTTATAATTAGGTGGTGGTTAACACTTAACTGTATATAATAATATTCTCTTTATCTGAGTCACTACTATTATATACTGAATCGAAACTATGTCAGTTATTTAATTTTACCTGGCAGGGTCAGTTGTCTAGATAGTAAATTAAAAAGAATTGACCTGTTTGGACAAACGATAGATAGTAGATGCCTTCCTATCAACGCATGCTATTTCACAGTGATCCAAGCTGATGGCAAATTAATTTTAAAATGGTGGAGGAGATTAAATTAAAATAAATTCAAAGTTTTGCTCATTATAATTAACGGTATTTTAGTTATGTGATTCTCAGGATTAAAATAGCTTTCAATCTACTTGCTTTAATACTTAAAGAAAAAACAAACTTACGGAACCGAATTTTGTTGACTGAAAATATAACTTGGATATAATTTTAACTACTAAAGGTATTACTTCAATACTAAGAAATGTGTTTATTTCAGAAAAAAGTTATTCTTCTAGACCGAAAGGTATAAAGAAAAAAAAGGTTTAGAAATAGGAAGACACGATTTTTAGGGCAGTTAGTGGGCCACGGACTAGTGTGAAAAAACTAAAAGATAGATATTTTCACTGCAACCAGACACGACACTGGAAAAAATTATGTCCAGTATTTCTCAGAAGGCAGAACAATAAGGGTAATTTCTGTTCACTGGTTGTGAAAACATGTTTAGCGGTGTTATCTACCAGTACCTGATGTGTAGATATGGGGGCCGCTAATTATGTTTGAAATTCTTTGCAGGGGTTCCAAAAAACTCAACAACTTAGTGATGTGGAGATTTACCTGCATATGGGTAATAATACAAAGGTAACAGCAGTTGCAGTTTGAGATGCCACTCTCAGTTTTAGTGGAGATAAGGTTTTAATATTAAGAGATTGTCTTTATATACCTTCCATCAGAATAAACTTACTTTTAGTTTTCAGATTGGCTAAAGACAGATATTTGATTTATTGTAATAATTCTATAGTTATTAAGGATAAAAATGGATTATCTGTTTTGGTACATTGGTGGATGATCTTTATATTATTATATTAAACTCTCTAACACTGCAACCAACTGAAACGAATAATACATCTAATTTACCATATAAGATAAAGTTTTATTTTTTAATGAACTAAATATTTTTTTGGCACTTACGCTTGGGTCATATTAATCTAAAAAGGATAAACAGACTGGTAGCAGATGGACCTTTGAGTTCATTGGAAATGGAGACACTTTCAGTCTGTGAATCTTGCTTAGAGGGTAAGATGACCAAGATGCTATTTTCGGTCAAAGGTTATAGGCTATTTTTACCAGTTTCATTGATGACTACTCAAGTTATGGATACATTTACCTGATGTACCGTAAGTCTGAATGCTTTAAAAAATTCAAATAATTCAAGGTAGAGGCGGAGAAGCGTTTAGGTAAAAGTATCAAATCACTACAATCCGACCGTGGTGGGGAGTTTCACTTTGGAGAGTTTAAGGATTACCTATCATCAGAGTGGATTGCATCCCATTTGACTGCACCTGACACTCCACAGTAAAATGATATGGCAGAAAGAAGGAATATGACTCTTATAGAGATGGTAAGGTCCATGATGAGTTATTTAGGTTTACTCGATTCGTTTTGGGAACTCGTTTTAAAGACATGGGCTTACATTCTGAACTTGGTACCTTCTAAGTCAGTATCTTCTACTCCCATAGAATTGTAAATCAGGCGTAAGCCTAGTTTGAAATACATTCGGATTTGGAGATATCCAGCACATGTGCTGAAAGAAAATACGGGTAAGTTGGAATCAAGGACAAAAGTCTGTTTCTTTGTGGGGTATCTCAAGATAACGAAGGGTGGTCTATTTTATAATTTTAAAGATCAGAAGGTCATTGTTAGCACCAATGCCCGATTCTTGAAATAGAATTATATTATGGACCACATGCCCAAAAGCAATATTGGTCTAGAAAAACTGAGAGAAAATACCAGTAGAACGGAAGAGGAACCACAAGTTACGGATATTCCATTATCTTGTTATAGTGGAAGGATTATTGGGACAGGTGCAAATCAAGAACAGGGTGCTGATGCACAGGATTCAGATTCTGCATAGCGTGTTACTGTTAGTACACAGACACAGGTAGTGCCTTGTCGTACTGAAAGGGTTGTTCATCAACTTGATCGATATATATTCTTGGGAGAGTTTTTTGACAGGATCCCGACAGAACTAGATACCGAGCTCTGTAACTATAATGAAGCACTTCAGGACAAAAATACTGATCTTTGGCAAAGGGCTATGAATTCTGAGATGAAATCTATGTATTCCAATTAGGTATGAGAACTTGTAAAATCACCCGAAAGGATAAAATTCATTGGATACAAGTGGATCTACAAGAGAAAGAGAAGAACAGACGAAAAGGATGAAATCTTCAAAGCTACACTTCTTGCTAAAGGGTTTACTCAGAAAGAAGAGATCAATTATGAGAAAACATTTTCTCTAGTAGCCATGCTTAAGTTTATCTAAATTCTCTTATCCATTGCTGCTTATTTTAATTATGAAATATGACAAATGGATGTCATGACAGCTTTTCTTAACGGAAGTCTTGATGAGTGTATCTATATGATACAACTAGACGGATTCGTTGCAAAGGGCTATGAGCACATATTGTGCAAGTTTAAGAGATCTATTTATGAACTTAAGCAGGCATCGAGGTCTTAGAACACTCAGTTTGATCATGCTATAAAATCTTATGATTTTGATCAGAGTCTGGATGAGTCTTGTGTGTATAAAAAGCGTGACGGAAGCATGATAATTTTTCTAGTACTATATGTAAACGATATCTTACTCATCAGAAACGATGTGGAGGCATTATCTACGGTTAAAGTATGGTTATTTAGACAGTTTGATGTGAAGAATTTGGGAGAAATCAGTCACATTCTTGGGATCAAACTTCTGCGAGATCAAAAATAAAAGATGTTGGGCTTATCACAAGAAAAGTATATCGATGATATCTTTACTCGTTTTAGCATGCAGGATTCCAAGAAATGGTTTCTCCATTTCAAGCATGGAATCACTATATTCAAGGATCAGTGTCCTAAGACACTTGATGAGATAGAAAAGATGAAAGCGGCTCCTTATGCTTCGACAGTAGAAAGTCTCATGTATGCTATGTTTTGCACTAGACCCGATATCTGTTTTGCCGTTAGCGTGGTTAGCAAATATCAATCTAACTCTAGGCAGGAGCATTGGACTGAAGTAAAGAATATAATCAAGTACCTAAAAATGACTAAAGATTATATGTTTGTTTACCAAGAAGACAGTCTAGTACCTTTGGGGTATACAGACTCAAATTTTTAATCTGACAAGGATTTCTGTAAGTCTACCTCAAGATATGTGTTTACCTTAGGATGTGAAGTTATAAGTTGGAGGAGTATCAAGCAGTCTTGCATTACTGATTCCACCATAGAGGCCGAGTACGTAAAAGCTTCTGAAGCAACCAAGGAGGTCGTTTGGCTCAGGATTTTCCTATTAGATTTAGATGTGGTACCTTCAGTTCAATCGGCTATTACACTTTCTTGTGATAATAGCAGAGCGGTTGCAAACTCGAAAGAGCCAAGAATCCATAAAAAAGAAAAATATATTGAGCGTAAGTATCACCAGATACAAGAAATCGTATAGAAAGGTGATGTTACTGTGACTAAAATTGCATCAGGAGATAACCTTGCAGATCCTTTTACAAAGAGTTTACCGGCTAAAACTTTTGATAGTTATGTAAAGAGCATGGGAGTCAAATGTATGGCAGCTTGATTTTGAGTATAAGTAGGAGATTGTTAGGGTTGGTATACTAAAAATTATGTTTTCAGTATTTAATTTTATTTTTTAATAAAATTAATTTTTTATTTTATGAAAATCTTTTTGAGCAATATATGTATATCATTTCTTTAATGTTATGCATGGATGTCCAATATTATGTATAGTATTTAATCTGGTGTGTAGAGTACGGCTTATACACTGAAGATAAGATTTTTGATTCTTGCAAAATATAAGTTTTATGTTCACAGTTTAGATGAAAATAGATATACCATCGGTACGACTGTAGTACAGAATTTTATTAGATCTGTCTTGATTACGGAAAACAGATAATAGCGTCATCTATTGTTCCGACTCTCTGTGCTAGTATATTTTGTGTGTATTGAACGAGACATTTGAAGTAATTAATTTTATATTAACTATATAAATTAATTCATATTCCGAGGTTATTATGAATAGTATTTATACTCTTAATTCTGAAATAATTATTGATTTGCATATATTTAATAATTATTGTTTTGATTCATTAGATGGTGCGATCTTATATGGATCTATATTCCCGATGAGTTGGATAGTAATATTATTTATATGGTAAATATTAATTATTAACGGAATCTAAGTCTCGAATGATCGGGATTGACGTTACCTCCTTAAAGAAGCTTATAAGTTATGCCCTGCATGTGGATTTGATTATTCGGCAGTCAAATAAGTTAAGCGGAATGGCTTAAGAAATTTGAAGATGCCAATTAAATTAAATTATCAGTAATTAAATTTAATTGGCGAGTATGAAGAATCTTAACGTGGTGAGAAATGTTAAGTATTTAATAACAGGATCTCAATGCGAGAAGGTCTGGAGATTATAAGTCATAGTGCAATTATAGTTCTTTAGTGGTGTGAACCGTAATTTAGTATTTTATAAAAATTAGAAAAATCGTTGCAAGGTTTTTATAATTATAGATACCGCTATGAGATTTGCTTAATTGCAAAAATAGCTGATTGGTGTTTGTGTTCCACTGAATATCTTACTCATAATTACTCAACAGGTCCCTACTGTAGCCCTATAAATATGCTGGTAGGCTGAACCAGTTTTATAACTTGTCTTCAAGACTAAAGCTGTCTAGGTTCTGCCAGTACGAGTTCTCGATAGTTCGTAGCCCACACTACGTTCGTGAATCGCATAAGAAAATACAATAGAAGGTCTGACGGGAGTTTCAACTTGGAATCAAAAACGTAGTTGAAGATTGACCATTAAAAAGGTATTCTTCTAAATTAACTGTGGTTGCACGAATTTTCATTTTGATCGTTCGATGTCAAAAATTCTATCTGCAGCCCGTCCAGTTAATTTTTAACAAAAATTATTTGCAAAAATAATGATCTTTACAGTTTTGCCTCTAACAATTCATACGTCCACCAACTTTGTAATAAACCATACAAAATCCTAACATGCTTTTCATCCCACCATACACGGTTTAAACACAAAGTTTAACATTTATAGCATTTTAAAATGGTAAAAATGCACATAATCACATGTATCACCCATTTAAGGTAAGCTAGTCTAGAATTCTACCTCAAAGAGTTAAAAACTCAACGCTTTAAACACCGATGAGAAATCAAAGTCAACAAAACGAGAATTCATTTGGATGAACGCGAATTCCACAGTGCGTATAACAAGGATTGACTATCCTCATGCCAAGAATCGGGCTCGAACCAAGCCAAAAGCTAGAGAGAATGTAGAGAGTTTGGTTGGTCTTTCAAGAAAGAGAGGAAGATGCTTGCTCAACAAGCTTTGGTCCAAAACCCAATGCCACTCATGCATTTTATAAAACCCACGCCAGACAAACCGCTCGAGCTGTCTAAAGACCGATCAAGCGATCCTGTCAAGAAAAGTTTCCAACTTTCTGCCACGATGCCAAAATAGGACCGGGATCAAAACCGCATGCATAACTAAACCAACACATGTATAAAATACATAGACACATGTTTTTCTATACCATTAAAGCAATATACTGTTCGGGTTATATACTAAAGTTTATGGATTTTATTAGTTTTAGTATTTAATTTTATTTTTTAATAAAATTATTTTTCTATTTTATGAGAATCTTAATGAACAATAAATGCAATATCATTTCTTTAAATGTTATGCATGTATATCATTTATTCTGTATAGTATTTAATCTGGTGTGTAGAGTACGGGTTGCACACAGAAGACCAAATTATAGGTTCTTGCAGAATATAAGTTTTAGTTCACAGTTTAGATAGAATTGAACAAACCATCGGTATGACTATAGCACAGAGTTTTAGTAAGCTTGTCTTGGTCACGGGGAACAAATAATAGCGTGATCTATTGTTCCGACTCGCTGTGCTAGTATACTTTGTGTGTATTGAACGGGATTACATTGAATTAATTAGTTTTATACTGACTATATAAATTAATTCACACCACAAGGTTATTATGAGTGCTTATATTCTTAATCTTGAAATAATTATTATTTGCGTATATTTGATATTCGTTGTTTTGACTCATTAGAGGGTGCGATATTTTTTGGATCAATAGTCCCGATGAGTTGAATAGCGATATTAATTATATTGTGAATATTAATTATTTACGGAATCCACGTCCCGATTGATCGGGATTGGCGGTACCCCCTTAAAGAAACTTATAAGTTTTAACCGGGTCAAACCCTGCAGGTGGATTTAATTATTCGGCCGTCAAATAAGTTAAGTGGATGGGTTTAAGAAATTTTAAAGATGCCGATTAAATTAAATTATCAGTAATTAAATTTAATTGGTAGGTATCGGGAATTTTAATGTGGGAAAATGAGTTAAGCATTTAATAACAGGAGCTCGGATAATCGATTTTGAGAATGTGGTTGAAAGTGAAATTACGATTCTTTAGTGGTATGAGTTGTAATTTATATTTTTATGAAACTGTCTCAGGGGCAGGCGGGTTTTCATAATTACATTAGAAGCCCAAGTCATATTTAATTCACAGGTCCCTCCTGTAGCCCTATATATATATGTGGTTATGGTAAACCATAATCATAAGCCGTCTTTCAAGACTAAGGTATCCACGTAAACCTAAAGTTGATTAGTTTAGCAGGTTCTAGTTCACGAAGAATTGTAGGCCACCCTACGTTCGTGATACGCAGCGGGAGTACAGTAGAAAGCTTGATCGGGGCTTCAACTCGAAGGATTTAGATTCGTAGTTATTGCAGTAACTGAAATCATTCTACCATATTTCAAAAAGTATAATCCCGAATCTAACTTTAGGAGTACGGCTTTTATTTTGATTGTTCAACATCAAGAAGTTTTTAACTGGAGCCTGTTTCGGCGATTTCCGGTCCAGTATTTTTATCGAAAAACTTGTATTCAAATTAATGATCTCGGCAGTTTACCTCCAACATATACAACACATCGAGAGTATATATTGCGAAATTAAAAGGAGTCGGGTCTCACAACTTCCCCCTTAAATGAATTTCACCCCTGAAATTCACTACGATGTCAAGAAGATAACAAATCCAGATACCTAGCACGGACTTCAGACTCAAGCTCTCACGTAGCTTCCTCAGCGCCGTGATAAAGTTATAGAACCTTAACATAGGCAATAGTTCTCCCTCTCAATACTTGCTATTTCTTATCTAAAATCCTCACAGGTTGTTCCTCAAAAGAAACATCCTCATCCACTCGCAACTCAGCCCAATCCAAGACATGTGACGGGTTAGCCTCGTATTTCTGAAGCATGGAAACATGAAACACGTTGTGCACGAACGACAATTGAGGAAGAAAGGCCAGACGGTATGCCACTTCTTCAATCCTTTTTAAGATTTCAAATGGCCTAATAAAGCGCGGCGACAACTTCCCGCGAAACTTTCAAAAACACGTGGTCCCCTGCCCCGAACTTTAAAGGTCTCCTCCTCTTATCGGCGTAATTCTTCTCGCGACTTTGGGCCGTAATCAAGTGTTGGCGAATCATAGTGATCTACTCTGTTGTTTCCTGCACCAAATTGGGTCCCAAAATTGAGGCTTCTCCCGCATCTGCCCAACACACCGACAACCTATAGGGCCGGCCATATAAAGCCTCGAAAGGCGTCATCCTAATGCTAGACTAATAGCTATTATTATATGCAAATTCTGCCAATAAAAAATCGTCCTCCCAAGAACCCCAAAAATCGACCACACAAGCTCTTAGCATGTCCTCTAAAATTTGTATAGTACGCTGGGACTGACTGTCCATCTGAGGATGAAAAGTAGTACTAAAAGCATATTTGTCTCCAAAGTTACCTGAAGACTCTGCTAAAAGCGCGATATAAAGAACGAGTTTCGGTCGGAAACAATAGATATAGGCACTCCGTGTAATCGAATAATCTCACTGACATACAGTCTACTCAACTTGTCCATAGTGTCCTTCACCCGAATGGAAAAAAATATGCAGACTTCGTCAATTTATCAACCACAACCCAAACAGCATCATGCCCCTTAGGCGATCTAAGAAATTCAGACATAAAATCCATAGTGATATTCTCCCACCTCCATTCTGGCACTGGCAACGGCTGTAACGACCCTGCTGGCCTCTGATGTTCTGTCTTTACTTATTGGCAAGTAAGGCATCGAGAAACAAACTAAACTGCATCCCTCTTCATTCCCTTCCACCAGAATTGATGGCACAAATCATGATACATCTTGGTGCATCTGTCGATCACAGTCAATATAGGCACGAAAGGTGGTCAGCCAATCCATCCCTAGGATGATATCAAATATGGTCATGTCAAGAATGATAAAATCAAATTCTAAACAGTGGACGATGACCTCTAACTCATAGGACCTACAAACTCGTCCCAACACCATGTTCCCACCGACCAGGGTCTCTACACACAACGTGTAATCCAACGAGTCTATCTCTAACCCCAAAGCAGAAGCAAAACCAGATGAAATAAAGGAATGTGATGCTCCTGTATCGCTGCGGCATCAGGCACAACCGGTGCCTCGGAGGAATTGGGATTTGTAAAGGCGTACACTCAGCCATGTGATTCTCTGGTCTGTCCACCCTAGCTTTATACTGCGGGCTACCGCACTGACTTAACTAAGGCACCTCCTTTTGTGACCTTGGAAGTCTGAGCTGCTGGCTGCTGCTACGACTATCGATAAGTCTGTTGTCCCTGTGTGGACTAAATTACTGGTGCACCTGCCGTGCTATGTACACCTACTCCTTGAGGGCAATTCCTATGCAAATATCCTGGCAGACTGGTGGCTCTCTCCGTAGAGACTAAATAGGTACTAAACTCTAGAACTGCCTCTTATGCAGGCAATTTAACGCACGATGCCGTAGCTTCTTGCACCAAAAACAAATGGGCTCCCTCCACTTCGACCCTCCAAATGAAGCCACTGAGGATGCTGGTGCAGAAAACTGTTGCTGTGACCCAGAAGGATGAGGACCGGGGCCAAAGGACCTCTCCCTCTTGTTGGAACGCCCACCTAACAGTGCCTCTGTTCCACCATGCGATGCCTTAACCTCCCTAGGTCTATGAGTCTCACTCAACGTGTTCTCAATGGTGACTGCTGATTCCAACTGTAGATACCCTAATTTGACCAAGCCGAATCTTAAACACCCGTCTCGAATGTGCTTCAATGACGAAGATATGAGAATTATACTCTAAGATACTCCCAAGCAAGAAAAATCAAGAATCTGGTTCAAAACCTAATAAACCACCAAAAACTTTCAAGCCGTGGCATTCCTATCCACACGGTCGCCACCTTTTTAAAAATCCTAAAACAGGCCATGTCATTGATCATCACGGCCGCCACTTTTTAAAAACCCTAAAATAGAATGCTACTTCCTTTGTTACGGCAGTAACTTTCAAAACCTAGCTGCAACTTTTGAAAGTTGTGGCTGTCTTTTTCATCACCATAAAGGTAGCGGCCATCACTGTACAAAAACAAAAAGGTAGTGGTTGTCATTTTTACCCCTTTTAGACATGTGGCAGCATCCTAGAGGGGGTTTGTGTTGCCCATTCTGCCTATAAATAGGTGTCGTTTTTCAAAAACCAGGGAGGAAGAAAAGAACTGGATACCAAAACTCTGCCTAAATACACCCCCACCCAATATTCTTCCATCCATTTCATACTTTTCGAGTCGTGTTCGTGTTCTTGCTTGCATCGAAAGAGTTCTCGAAACTCGTATTGACTTAAAGATAGCCTATTCTCACCCCCGATGGGTCATTCTAGGTGGATATTAACATGAGGTAACCTTAGGAATCATGACTCTTCTATAACTTCATATTTTTTCCCCAAGGGTGTCGTGGATAAAGTTTTTATTGTTTTTATTGTCTATTTATCATTCATTTCAATCTAAGCATTATTCCTTCAAGTTTTCATCATAAACAGTGTATTCATAGCTTTTTGTTTAATATCTTTACAGTCATTTTTAATTCATTTCGACGTTCACAAGCACACTAAGCACATCAAAAACTTTCTGAAGTTCTAAAACATGATGGCCGCGCCCTTATAGGGTCACGGCTGCATGTTTTGTTAAACCTACAGTCACGGCCACAAACTATTTGCACATGGCTAATACATTTGCGCCTTAAATACGTACAGCCGTAGCATTCTATTGTTACGGCTACGACATCTGTTTAGAGGATAAAAACGTGTAAACTTCTTTCAAAGCTCTCTAATGTTCATTTATTTCAAAGTTTTCTCCCTTTTTCTCACTCTGTTTAACATTTTCTCATTTCTATACATCAATTTTTCTTCTTATTGGGTAATGAAAGGTAGATCTGGCCTAGATCAAATGTACATTCTATACACCTCTATTCTTATGTGTTCTGTGGTTATAAAGACATAACGGTAGTGACCTTTCAATGTCACGGCCGTGTGTTTCGTAAAACTCACAGTAATGGCCACCAGTTATTTTTCAAAGGCCGCAGCTTTTGTTTCCATACATGTCATGGTCGCTACATCCTTTTGCTACGGTCGTGAGATTTTATGACGTCAGTGACATGAAAAATGTGTTTTATACACTATTATCTACTTTTTAACATCCATTGCCTTCTACTTTGAGTTATTGAATGTATAGAGAATGAAAGATAGTGGATTTAACATAGAATAAATGAGTTATGGTCTTTGTCTTGCATATCCTATCTATTTGAGTATGTTTTAGGCCTTGTATGTTGAATATGCTCTTTCTGGACCCTTAGAAACCATGGCCACGACTTTTATTTGTCACGGCCATGAGCTTTTTCATTTTATTCCTCGTGGTAACCTTATATTTGTCACGGCTGCATGTGGTGACTTATTTTGTCACGGCCGCAACATTTTTTGCTACGGCCATGAGTTTTTATGTATCTCTAGTAGCTTAAAACAGTGCTTAAATCTTCTCTATTTATTCTGTATAACCTGTACATAGCATGTTAAAGATAGAAACATTGTTGCATGACCTTTAAGCTCCTATTTGTTTGTTTTATCTTTTCTTCGCACATTTTCTGCTTTGTTTTGCTCAAACGATACGTGTGGCATATCTAAAAATAATAACTAAGTTGCATGACCCTAGGATCATAGCTAGGATTTTGTTTCTCTGCTTCCTTTTTTTGAACTTTCTTTAACCTCCCATTCTGTATGTGTTACTTTTAAAAAGTTTACAACAAGAACTAATATTGACAAAGTAGAGGCCAACCTCATGGTTAGGCGAAAAGGGTGCCTAACACCTTCCCTTTTCGTACCTTAACCCTCAAACTCTTTTTTTTTCTGATTACGTTTTTTAAAAGACCCGCAGCCTTCTTTTTGTTTTTCTTAATTTTTCTCAAAAACTAAGTGGCGACTCTATTTTTCTAAAAAGGGTTCTTAGATATCTTAGATTTTCTTGTTTTGAAAACAAAAGAATGTTTTTCTAAAAACAATACATATCCGGTGCATCTCATGAGACCAAAACACTTGCAGCTTTTCTGGCGACTCCATTGGGGACTGGTTTTTCAAAACAATTCATAAGAGGGCTTAACTTGAATGTCGATGGTTCTTGTTGTAAATTCTTTGTCGGTATTTGCATTTGCATTTGCGTATTTGTGTGCTTGGTTCTCAAACCCTTGCTCTGCCTTCTTGATACCATAGTTAGTTTACTGTATCGGGGTTATGTCAGGGAAGCCATCAAACTTTCTGGCCGCATACTTCCATGGATATGGAAAAAAGAGTTATTACGTACCGTTTGACTATGCCTTTCACCATTTCTGGCATTGAGAGGTATATTCTTGACTCTATTTAGAAGGTACACCGTGTGAAGACCTACCAATCTTTTTATGTGCATATTGTTTCTTAGAACCCCTTCTTGTAGGATCAACGAATCTTTTAGGATTATGTGATTTTCCCTTTTGTGGATGCTTTTGTTTGTAAAGTTAGCAACCCAATTAGGATTAGTTTTCGTCATCTCGATCCGTTATCGAGAGTGAGTTGTTTCGAGTTTAAGCCTGACAAACGATTCTTCCAATTTACGGGAGTCCCTTCAACTTATAGACCTAGGATAATAGCTCCGAGTAGAGAAGAACCTATATGCACTTGGGCCCGATCTCCAAGTAGAAGACTCAGACGTGTAGATCAGTTGAGATTACTGATGGCAGATCTGAAATTGATCACAGTTGATATGATGAGGACAATTATGGACCTACAATGAACATTAGACAGGATTAGTACAGTTATGAACAACCAGGCTAGGATTTAGACTCAATGCCAGACACAAATCCTGTTGGAGGTAAAACTGCAAAGATCATTATTTTTGTAAAATAATTTTTGGGAAACAATTAACTGGATGGGCAAATGCCGAAATGGGCGCCAGATAAAAATTTTGACGTCGAACGATCAAAAATAAATCCGTGCAGCGAAAGTTAATTTAGAAGAATACCTCTTGTAGATCTAATCTTCAACTACGACTTGATTTCGAGTTGAAGCTCCAGTCAG
>JAULJZ010150626.1:0-30660 GCA_032270985.1 Heliamphora pulchella | reverse complement strand
TTCCATTTTCAGAATTTCAAAGAGTTTTTGCTAAAATCAACACATATCCATGCGATACATCAAAATATAGTCAAGATCCTACCTCGTGGAGGCTAAAAACGCCAAAGCCCCAAATATTCAAAAACCCTAGAAATTTCAATCATCAACAGTTCGGCTCCAAGGGTTTCAACACGATGTTCCCGCTGCGTGTATCTTGAATCCTAGTCGGTAGCTTGCCATTTTGAGTGGAGGACCCTTGATTTCTAATGAGAAGGGTGGTTTTGAGCTTTTGGTGGTTTCTCTCCATAGAGGAATGAAAAACTGAAGACGTCACGCATCAAATTTCGGGTCACGCGAAACGCCCATGAACAATTATCAAAACCACCCGAACGAAAAAAGATAAAAACCATAAAGCCTAAACGAGGCTAAAACTTTTATAAAAACATACTACCGAGGGTTTATTTGATTTAAAAGGGTAGCCTATGAGACTAAGGTTACGGCCCCACAAGCCATGCCTTTGAAAACAAAATACATGTTTTGGAAAAGAAAATCGTTTCCTTTAAAAGAAGCTTAGGCCATTCCAAAATCTTTCTCGAAGCACAAGAGTTTGAATGAGACCTAAACCATTTGAAAACTCTCTTTTTTTTTGAAACCGTTGCACGAAGTAACGAAAAATGTAGTAAGACACTACGGAAAACAACAACCAATCGACGGTTCTCTCGAAAGCATAAATCATGCATATATCCATAAGAATTACATATGCTTTACAACATGTTACATCCAAACATGAAACATATACAAAAGGTATAAACTACCTATCAAGACAAAACAAAAGTCTTGTCAACAGCCACCTTCGGGCACCTCAAGGTCAACCTACAAGACCACGTTCACCTGAAAAAGGTTTTACAAATTTCACATCGTGAGCCGAAACCCAATAGAAACAGACTATAAAACTGTAAAGCAGAATATGCAATCATATAGTATAAAGACTCAACCACATGAGCCAAAAAGGTTTTCATCCTAAAAATTCCAAGTTTTCCATCAGGCTAACACAAGCCTCAAAATGATTTTACTTCATAAAATCCCTCGTTTCCATCCTTAAAACCGTGCATATTAATAATGCAGATAACGTTTTCACAGTAAAAAAAAATAGTTTTATTTTTCCAAATCCTCAGGACATCTAACAATGCCCAACAACATAAGAAGCATACACACAAGGTTATATGCATGATGTACTCTATTACGGTCTTTCACCATGGGATAATACTATCCCAATCAACTTTTTCTTTACGGTCTTTCACCGCAGGACAAACACTTGCCCCAATTATGCAATTCTTAGCTGTCTTTTATCGCATGACATTTACATGCCCCAATTGTGCAATTCTTAGTGGTCTTTTACCACAGGACATTTACATGCCCCAACTTGCTTGATCCATAGATCCCAAAAATCGATCCTTTTGACATAACATGTCCCAAAACACAAGCATGAGTCAAACTTAAAAGGTTCTTCTCGCCAAACCCATAGCTCGACTATGAAAACACTTAAATAATTATACATTAGACATGTATAAAGATCCAATTCATCAAACATGGAGATCAAACAACATTTTAAAAATGTTACCAGTGTTTCTATCAAAACGTTTTAAAATTCGAGACTCAACCCCAAGTGATAGCTCCAATCCTCCGAAACACGTTTTCCAAGATTTTCACAAAACCTCCATTTTTAAAATTACTTTTTTGAAAACCATGGACATCCACACATTCGAATCATGTAATAAACCAAGAAAAAGCGTAAAACATGCTTTTTATCCAATAACAAGGTTTAAACATAAAAATACAACATTTAAAACAATTTTAACGGGTGAAAAACCATATAATTGCATGTAGTACCTTTTAACAACAATAGAATCTAGGATCCTATCTCGTTGAGCTAAAAGCTCGATACCTCAAAAATTGAATCTCGACGAAATGGAATTTTGTTCAGATGAACGCGAAGCCCCCAGTAACAAAACCAAGGATTTACTATCCGATCGTTGAAAACCGAGCCTCGGGCCCGCCAAAATATTGAGAGAAGGCAGAGGATTTATGTGAAAAGGAAATCTAGATATGAAAATATCTCAAAATATCTTCCAAAGCTTGATATTTATAGACCACGTCAAAATACAGGAGGTTAGTCGACTGAACACCCCTTTTCAGTCGATTGAAAAGCTACTGAGACCACTCAGTCGACTGAACTTCACATCTCAGTCGACTGAAATGCCACTGCCAACATACGAAACTCTCTAGTGTCTAGGTCAGTTGACTGGATTGCCACTATCAATCAATTAAACCCTTTAGCCGACTGAAAAAGCTCACAGATCCAAGTACAGGCACAACATATACACCTAAAATATCACCAAGATCAAGTGTTAACTCCCACTCCATTAACACTTAAACATTTCAAAAATAAAACGGGTCAGGGTCTTACAACTCTCCCCCTCTTAAAGGAATTTCGTTCCCGAAATTCAACTCAGAAACTCAAGCCAAACACCAGCTCATCAACCATTAACAACCTCTGATGTAAATCCAACCAGACAGTACAACAGTAGAAATGCCCCAACAACTGAAACCCCAAAATAGTCAACTATCGTCACACAAGGCAAACACGACGTGAAGATCTACCTCCATACAGACAGCCCACACGTGCAAGTTCCACTGACACTACTGTCATCCATGAAACACCCTTGAAACGTCAGATCAAGATCCAACTCACACTGTCAAACCTCGAAATGTAACTCTACTCGAATACGATCCACTCCAGCGACAAATGCATCATACAAGACTCATCCATCGTGTAACTTGTTCTCAAACACTCTCTATACCCGAACATAGAGACTACCACCCCTTCGTTCTTACAGCCACAAACTGGCTCAAACGCATCTCACCATGCACACCAAGGACTAATTTCACAAGTCCAAACACACGACGTCGAACTCCGACATCGATCACAGAAGTCACATGTTCCATGCACAAACTTCACTTGAGTTTTGATGATCACCAGACGACCACCGACTTTGATACCACCTTGTTACCCTGTTGATGCTAACAACGCTGTCATTGAGGGTAACTCAACATCCCTCCGCGAGCAACAACATAAACATTTAACTCTAGAGAGAAACTTACATAACTCACCTGGAATACGAAAGAACACATCTTATCACAAACATCATCTCACCCTAGAGAAACACTAGATGATACACCATTGTCCCAGATAAGGTTCTACACAACTGAAAACCAATCTGGCATCACACCTATAAAGTCTCTTGACCCCAACGAGTCACTCAATCAAACACATCACGCAGACAGAACATCTCCTAGGTATCCGACAACCTATACAAACCTAATCGTATCTCCCATGCAACAGCACGTCACTACACATTACTGCATAACTCAATGTCTCGCCATCAGATTATTGATACTAAGACTACAGATCAACCTCAATTCAAACATGGTCTCCGTTATCCGACACCAATCCCAACTCATAACACAACGCTTACCACAGTCGATGATCACTCCTTGACTCCAAGAACTCTTAACAATTCAAAGCCCCAAGCAGAAGATAAAGCTAGACTCACAAAAGTCTATCAGAAACCCACCATGTGAACATCATAGCTGTACGGTTCTGACGACATTCCCACTCTGCCAAGAACTAGAAGTACAACCATACGTACACAACCCAGAACAAGCCGCACACAACGATTAACAATCCTCAACTAATCATTGCAAAAAGAACTCTGTGTCTCAACACTAACTCCCTTGTCTATCAAGAATAAGAAGCACAGGGAACACAACCCAAATCTGGACCAATCACGAACCCTGCATCTCCATCCAACCGAGATGAAACAACTCGCACCAGACAACCGTCTACAAGAAAACTCTCTCTCCGTCCAGAGAAAAGAATAGGGTCAACAAGAAACCATGACCCAACCTCAGCGTATTCCCAGTACCCATCAACACTTGGTCCACAAAGAACCTATAAACCTTACCTTGAGGCCACATCGACCATAGCCAAACAGCTGCCGTCAATCATGATCACAAAACTTAGATCGCCCGCTACACCAAGCTCTCAACTCTCAGACCTCATTCACACCCACATAAACACCATCAATCCTCATACCTTATACAACATATCTCATAGGACTACAAACTTGTTACTAGGCATACACAGAGACACACATCAACAGTCTCATCACGCTAAGACCTCACTTCACAAGGTTGCGCTTACTCACCTAACTCTTGCTAGGAAAACCACAGCCACGTCATGGCCTCGAGCCCACTGTCCATGTACCTCACATAGAAAGTGCACGGCACCGAACAAAGGAATCCTAATCCTGAGACCTTCCATCCAGAGTTACTACTAACTCCCTTAACCATGCAGACACGTCTCGCACTTTCGCTCTCAAGGCACACATCGATCACAGGCATCGTAACTCACGATTTCTCACTTATCGTCCTAGGCTATCCAGACTACACGGTACATTGCTAAACCTTATTGCTCCACACTTCGTTCCCATAGGAAAACAACACTCCCACCTCTAAACCTAAGGTCAAACACAAACAACCTCTGGACATATCACACTCGGAATATACCGTCTCAGCACAAGCCAACCACACTCTCGAACCCGTCTAAAATCCCTTCGAACCTCATGCACCCAACACGGTTCCCAAACATGATCTTCTTGTCATGAATATAAGGACTAAACCACGAACCTGCATTCTCGTAGGAATCCCACGAAATTGATACTCATCGGATGTTAGAATCGTAACCTAAACCCTTACACCTTCCAACACCGTCGCCACCCATGCTCACTCCCAGCACATCTGCAATTCATACTCGTCCCCACATCTTCGACCTTACTAACTCATAACTCAATTCTCAAACCTCAAGGAGGTAGATAACGTCCAAGGTCATCAGAGCTACTCAGACTCCCAACAACATTCTCAGATGCTACTCTGAACATCATGCTAACCACCATCAACATCCTGACTACCAGGGAATATCTCCAGAATCACTCACGTTTTGTAATCTCTACGTACATCCAGCCAAGGATTACAATGCTCCCATCTACTATGTCCCCGTCTATACCCCATCCCAAGTACACGGCTCATGACACAACATGGCTCACGACGTACCTAATCCATCACACGGTCAAAACTACATACACCAAACCTTAACCAAAAGAGATTTTCACTATCCGTAATCCAATCATAATAACTAATATCTAGGGTCTCCAATGCCTCTATTCACAAAGCCATCCATAACACACCTACAACTTCCAATAGCATACTCCCAAGAGGAACCATCTACCAAAGCCAAAGCCATCAACCACGCTTCGACTACACCTGAACAAAACTCTGCTCATACCAACACTCGACGATTATCTTATCATCCATGGTCAATCTCACACGGTTAACCTCAACTCACCAACGAGTTCCGTAACACACCAAACAATTGACACTCAGCCCAAAACCTTGCCTTCCAGCAACTACTGCAACCAAGTCGCACATTTAAGACCTAAACCACGGTCTCATCATCTTGAAGGGTGTACCGTTCATATATAAAGAAAATACAGAATACGACAACCTAAGGTCGATCTATCATGTTATCTCTAACACGTATCACATAATCATGACAACACAGCAAAAACGATCATGCGCAAACACATCACACATACTGAGAAGAACCGATAAGAATGAAATGTCACTTTGGATAGCCCATTTAGATTCCTTACTAGAAATCACGTTTGCGAAACGCGTTTCTAACTTGGCTCTCAAGTTCTTTAATCCAAATGCTCGAAGGTAAGACTAATCAATCCCAAGGTCCAACCTCCATACTCACATATACACAATAAGCTATCATACTTATATTCCAAACATAGGCAACCAAGCACACACACATATTTCCTCACAAGGTAACGCACTCTCTTCTCACAGCTCATAGGTAGTTGAACCCAGAGCTCTGATACCAAGTTATCACGCTCCAAACTCTAGGTCATGCGAAACGCCCACGAATAACCACCAAAACCACCTGAACGAAAAGAGATAAAAATCATAAAGCCCAAACGAGGCTAAAACCTTTATAAAAATATACTATCGATGGTTTATTTGATTTAAAAGAGTAGCCCACGAGACTACGGTTACGGCCCCACAAGTCAAGCCTTTGAAAACAAAATACATGTTTTGGATAAGAAAATCGTTTCCTTTAAAAGAAGCTTTGGCCGTTCCAAAATCTTTCTCGAAGCACAAGAGTTTGAATGAGACCTAAACCATTTGAAAACTTTCTTTTTTTTGAAACCATTGCGTCAAGAAATGAAAAATATAGTAAGAAACTACGAAAAATAACAACCAATCCATGGTTCTCTTGAAAGCATAAATCATGCATATGTCCATAAGAATTACATATGCTTTACAAGATATTACATTCAAACATGAAACATATACAAAAGATATAAACTACCTATCAAGACAAAACAAAAGTCTTGTCAACAGCCACCTCCGGGCACCTCAAGGTCAACCTATAGGACCACGTTCACCTGAAAAAGGTTTTACAAATCCCACATCGTGAGCCGAAGCCCAATAGAAACAGACTATAAAGCTATAAAGCAGGATATACAATCATATAGCATAAAGACTCAACTATAGGAGCCAAAATGGTTTTCATCCTGAAAATTTCATGTTTTTCATCAGGTTAACACAAGTCTCAAAATGGTTTTACTTCATAAAATCTCTCGTTTCTATCTTTTAAACCATGCATATTAACAATGCAAATAACATTTTCATAGCTAAAAAAATAGTTTTATTTCTCCACATCCTCAGGACATCTAACAATGCCCAACAACATAATAAGCATATACACAAGGTCATATGCATGCCGTTCTCTTTTACGGTCTTTCACCGATGGATAATACTAACCCAATCAACTTGTTCTTTGCGGTCTTTCACCGCAGGATAAACACTTGCCCAAATTATGCAATTCTTAGCGATTTTTCACCGCATGACATTTACATGCCCAAATTGTGCAATCCTTAGCGGTCTTTCACCATAGGACATTTACATGCCTCAACTTGCTTGAGATCTCAAAAATCGGTCCTTTTGACATAACACGTCATAAAACACAAGCACGAGTCCAACCCAAAAGGTTCTTCTCGCTAAACCCATAGCTCGACTATGAAAACACTTAAACAATTATACATTAGACATGTATAAAGATCCAATCCATCAAACATGGAGATCAAACAAACATTTTTAAAATGCTACCATCGTTTCCATCAAAACGTTTCAAAATTTGAGACTCAACCCAAAGGATTAGCTCCACACCTCCAAAACACATTTTCCAAGATTTTCACAAAACTTCCATTTTCAAAATCACCTTTTAAAAAATCACGAACTTCCACACATCCGAATCATGTAATAAACCCACAAAAAGCGTTAAATATGCTTTTTATCCAACAACAAGGTTTAAACATGAAAATACAACATTTAAAGCAATTTCAATCGGTGAAAAAGTATATAATTGCACGTAGCATCCTTTAACAACAATAGAGTCTAGGATTCTACCTCGTTGAGCCAAAAGCTCAACACCTTAAAAACTGAACCTCGACGAAACAGGATTCTGTCCAGATGAACGCGAAACCCCCAGCACCAAAACCAAGGATCTACTGTCCGATCGCTGAAAATTAAACCCCGGGCCTACCAAAATCTAGAGAAAAGGCAGAGGTTTTATGTGAGAAGGAAATCCATACCTGAAAATATCTCAAAATATCTTCTAAAGCTTGATATTTATAGACTACGCCAAAATACAGGAGGTCAGTCGACTAAAAAGCTACTGAGACCACTCAGTCGACTGAACTTCACATCTCAGTCAACTAAAATGCCACTGCCAACATACGAAACTCTCCAGTGTCTAGGTTAGTCGACTGGATTGCCACTCTCAGTCGACTGAACCCCTTTAGTCAACTGAAAAAGCTCACTGATCCAAGTATAGGCCCAACATAAACACCTGAAACATTACTAAGATCAAGTGTTAACTCCCACTCCATTAATACTTAAACGTTTCAAAAATAAAACAAGTTAGGGTCTCACAGAAGAAGAAGAAGAAGAAGGAGAAGAAGGAGTAGGGACGCACAGGCTGGGGTATGGTCGCAGGCGGGGAAGGGTGGGAAAGGCAGCGTCGACGGCGTAGTGGTGGGTGAACGTCGCGTGGCGACGGCTGAGGTCAAGCACCTGTTCTCGATTTCTCTCGGCCTTTCTCCTCTCTCTTTGTTTTCCTCCCTCTCAGCTTCGGCTGAGATGAGATTTTGTTATTTTTTTTCTTCAAGTTTTCTATTAACTCCCCAAGTTAAAACATATATATATTATGTCCTTCATAAATTGTAAAGGAGCCACCATTTAAAAAAAACTTCCTACTTAATTTAAACAAAATTTTGAATACTCTTATTAAAATTATTTACTCTTTTTAAAATTTTGATTTAGCTCGTATCATTATTCCTCCGAGATTAACACTATCAATTCGAATATATTCAAGACAACTAATTGATTAATTAAATTAAGAAAAAACATACTAGGTTGCTACAGAAATTAACGGTGACTCAGAACCGGTCAACAACGATTCTCTTCCGCTGTTGGAGTTCTCTTATGAGTTGTTGGACTTGCTTATTTTCACCAGCAATGGAGGCTCGCGGGCAGCGATCAGTGGGATTTGGGGCATTTTTGTGATGTGTGCACCTTTGTGACTGGTGGAAGTGGTGGCGGCGGAGGAGGTGGTGGAACTAACAGAATTTTCTTGTTCTTGCCTTTTTGGGACGATAGCTAATGCCACACCCATTTGCGCACATAGACTGTGTGTATATACAAAGAGATTGAAATAAACACACACACATAGGTACACACACAGAGTGAGTGATGAAACCTTGTATTGAGAATGGAGATCCTCTTTGAACCCAAAGATTTCACTATTTTGATGTCCAAATTTTATTTACCGTTTTTTTTAAAATTGAGTTAAAAAATATTTGAGATAATTACTTATTTCGTTATTTTATTTTCTTAAAACTATATCGTTTTGTTTTTTTTTTCTATTGAAAATATAAATAGGCTTTATTTAGTTAGACTTACTTTCGTCGACCAAAATCAAATTGGTCGCGAAAAATTATACACTATCGCGAACCACAATCAATTTGGTAGCTAAAAAGTACACTTTCGCCGACTAAAATCAATTTGGTTGCGGAACACTATACACTTTCACCGACCAAAATCAATTTGGTCGTGGAAAGGTATACTTTTGCCGACTATAATGTAATCACGGAAAGTGCACACTTTCGCCGACTAAACTATACTTGGTCGCGAAAAGTCTATACGTTTGCCGACCAAACAGTATTTGGTTGGCAAAAATGGTCAGCAAAAGTATATTTTCTTTGTAGTGGTTCCAGATGTAGAATTTATGATTAGGTTTCTCTAACTTATTTTTTTTAATTAAATTTAATGATAAAAAAATAATCATATCTCTTTATTCAATTGTTTATTCATGCAAATCAAAACATAATAGAAATTACCCTATTATATAAAATCATATTATATATATATTCAATTAATTATCATAATTTCTTATCTTAAAGTATAACTTTTTCCTATGGGTCAGTATCCCATCATATTTAATTTTTTATCAATTATTTTATACCATTATTGTATAAACATATATTACACAATTATTAACACTCACAATATTTGAATCATCTTGCCATCAAACTGTCTTAAAAATCAAGTGATGTTAAGTGGGGCATATTACCCAAGGTGTTTGTAGTTTAATGACATTTTCTCAACTTTCATCGAGGAGGTTTCGGATTCGAGTCTTATGGTGGACAATTGGGGATAATCCTCGTATTAGGGTTGTATACTAAAAATTATAATTTAGATTTTTTATATTTAATTTTATTTATTAATAATTTTTTTTCTTTTAATGAAAATCTGTATGTACAATGTATGCGTTTCATTATTTATTTAATATTATGCATTAATGTCTTTTATTTTTACATAATAGTTAATCTAATGTCTAGAATTCTGCTTACATATGGAACACTAGATTATCAGTTTTTATAAAATATAAGTTTTGCTTCACAGTCTTAGATAGATTTGAACACGTCATCAATAGGACTGTAGCATAATATTTTAGTAAATCTGTCTTAATTACAAAAAATGGTAATAGTTTTGACTTTGTTCTAACTCATTGTGCTACTACAGTTTGTGTGTATTGAACAGGACCGCGTTGGGATAATTAGCTTTATACTAACTATATAAATTAATTTATACTCCATGGTTATTATGAGTGCTTATAGTCTTAATCTCAAAATAATTATTAAACACGTATATTTAATATTCGTTATTTTGATTAATTAAAGAGTACGATCTTTTATAGTTCTATAATCTCGGTGAGTTGGATAATGATATTACTTATATGGTGGATATTAATTATTGACGAAATTCACGTTTCGAATAGGGATTGATGATACCATCTTAAGAAAACTTATAAATTTTGATTATGTTAAACTCTACTAGTAAATTTTATAATTCGACATATTAAATAAGTTAAGCGGAAGGTCATAAGGAATTATAAAAGACGTTGATTAAATATAATTATCAGTAATTTAATTTAATTAATGAGTATCTGTAATCTGGATGTGGAGAGAATAAAAAGCATTTAATAACAGGATTTTGAAAGTTCAATTTTGAAAATAAGGTCGGGAGTGTAATTATGATTCTTTAGTGGCATGAATTGTAATTTATATTATCAGAAAATTGCTTCTGAGTTAAAGTCGATTTTTCTAATTACATTAGAAACCCGTGTCTTATTTACTCCTTAGGTCCCTACTATAACCTATATATTTATGCTCTTATAACCTTAGACGCCATGGCATGTGTGTGATACATAACAGTTCTCATATTATCTAGGGTTTCTACGTCTCGTGAAAACTAGAGGATAGGTGGCCAAAGAGGGTTTAGGAACACTATAATTCAAAACCCACACTTTGTTCATGTTTCAGCGTTTAGAAATACAGCAGAAGATCTAAGTAGAGATAGGATTGTCGGTTCGTCGCATTGATCTTGAAGCTTCAATCTTTCAAGTGTTAAAACGTGATCAAACTAGATAGATCATGCATGTATAATTCCTATTTCGCCTTATGGGAGTACTACGTTTTAGTTTTTGGGGTTTGAAAAAAACTAGGATTTTTCCGTTCTAGTTCTGTCCTGACAGTTTTCCCTATTTGTCTGAACGGTTCAGCGCAGTACGATTTTTTTGTATGCTGTAGATCCGGTCCTGTATTGTATTTGATTCGATTCATATGCATTATCATTGTATCTTAGGATTCGAATCCCTTCAAGTGGTATAAGAGCGGTATTTAATACTGCATATGGATTGAATCAACTCCATGTTGACTATATCTGTTGGTCTATGCATATGGAATTTGGGTATATTAGAACTGTGTTAATCGTTCTTTTTCACTTAGATTATAATAGTATAGATTCTTCGTGTAATAAAAAAAGTGGGGCATATTAGGACACGTGGCAAAAATTTCATACTTTGCAAGTAGTTCATACTGACCACTTCTTGGCTATATATCAATGGCTAAAAAGGACAATTTTTTAATTTTTATATCTATGGGCGTTTAGACTAATTTATGCGAACTTTGATTAATTTTAAAAAAATTAATTTCACGCTCTACTAATAGAAGATACAAATAAAATCGAGGTAAAATCCCATATAAAATAATCCCAAATAATTAATATTACCTAAAAAAATTTAAAATTTAAATTTTAAAGCGAACAAATTCTTAAATGACATCATAAATATCTCCTAGTTCTTGCGTTTATTTGTGGTTGAAGTTGAACCAAGACTACCTCTGCCAATGCTTGTGTTAATGTATGTTTGGTGTGAAAGAATAACATGGCGAGGGAATAGAATAAACGTTGGAATAAAATGTACTTAAGAGAGAATGAAATGAAATATTTATTCTCAGTTTACAGTTGAGTTGCCAATATGAAAGAATTACAATTTAATTATAATTGCGATTGCACCAATTTAAATAAGTTAGCTTAGATATTCACGTAGCGCATAAGGCTGAATTAGAATCAAGCATCCATAGTTTCTTAAGGAAAACGAGATTTAATTTATTTTTGATTTAATAAGTATAAAGCTCATTTAAATCCAAAATTTGATTTTGTTTGAATTATAATGGGTAGATAACCCATTATTTTAGATTTTAAAACTCATTTAAAATTTAATTTATTGGATAATTATTTGGATTCACGAATTTTATAATTGTACCCATTAAGTGGGCTACCAATGTATCCAAAACAGAAACAATGTCCAGACCAAAATCAAGTCAAACGTAATTAAAAAATTTTAAAAAAAATTATTTATGGTGAATCTCATAAGTTCAATTAATAACTTAAGAATTTGGAAATCACAAAATCACTCTAAAAGAACACATCTCAACCGGGTTGACACTTACTTCTATACCATGCCAATTCTATATCTTAATTTTTTAGTTTGTGATTGTACCCAGTTAAATAGGTTGTCTATAAAAGTTAAAATCTAGACTAAAATCAGTCAATGCAATTCTGAAGTTCGTTATAACTTTAATTCTTTTAACATGAATTTTTTATGATATGGTTTGATTTTTTTTTTGACCTTGGAAAGGCATATGTGATGTAGTTTTGTTTAGGCCTTTGTTACGTACTTTATTCTTGGACCTTCTTGAACTTTAAAGGCCAAAATTTGAGCTATGCCCATTGGGTCTTTTATATGACAAAGATTTGAGGCATTCTTAGGCCACACATTTACGCCATGTTTGGATTGACGGATTGGAGAGGGTCGGATAGGATTAAAAAAAATATGGCCCCTACAAATTCAGTTTTTATTTCTTCGAACTATTAATCCCATGTTTGTATTGCAGGATTATGATTAATAATTCGGCGAATACCGAATTACTAATATCTCATTCATGGTATTAATAATATCAGGTCCTTCTTGGTATTATTAGTACCAGACTTCAGATTATCTTCTTTTTTTATCTAACGGTTAAAAATAACTCTATAAATTTTATTATACTCTTTATCCCACCATAATAAAACATAAATAAAATTTCTTACTGTACACATAATCCATTCCATAATTTTTTAGTATTAAAATAAATGTGGGACCACAGTATTATTTATCCCTCATATCTTATACAATCTCATCCGAAATACTAAATGAAACCTTAGGGTTTAATAGAGCAAAAAGCCAAACAGCATATGAGATTTTTTTTTTTGGCAAATAACCATCTTGAGTATGGGCTCACTTTTTTCTTTGGTGGCCATAACTGCTTATAATTCTTAGAACCTTTGGTATAGACCCAAAAACCTTGGTGGCTCCCCATTTGAAAGTCTTTAACATGCTGCACACATTTTTTGAGAGAGAATTTATTTTTATTTATACATAGTTCCATGCATGAAGGCACTATTGTATGCAAAATCACGAGATTCCATCGGTGCATGTTTTGTGACACAAACTATCACGCCCCAGTTTCGTAACAATGGAAACCCATGCGGCATATTAGAAAAGAACCCAAAAAGAGAAAGGTCTCAACTAAACTAGAACATGAGGCTCAAAGGATCACTCACCAAAACCATCACTGAGGTAAAACTATTTGAAAACGAATCACCAAACTAATAGGAAGAAGGGCGCTCAAATCAAAATTTGAAGTAAAAGGGTACACAAGAGAAGGTTTATGTAAGACCATGACCCGTTTTTATTTTCGGCGCTTTTCAACGCGTGTTTATCGTTTTTGTTACAGCATGTCTTGTATGCATTTTGAAGCATGTTCGGGTTTAGAGATGCATGTGGGGTTGGTTTTCGGGGCCATTGGACGTTGCGATGCGAACTTAAAAAAAAAAGATATTTTCGTGGCATATAAATATCTAGCGTTAGATATTTTAAAAACTTACAAGCTAAATTTTCCATTTTTCTCTCTACTTTCTCCCTAACTTCTCGGGGGCCCGGGGCTTGATTTTCGATGATTAGACAGTGGATCCTTAGTATTCTCGTGATGGGTTACGCATTCATCCGAACAAAATTTCATTCTGATGAAATTCAGTTTTGCATGTAGATCGATGCGTCGAATTATTGACTCAACGAGATAGGATCCTAGATTCTCATGTCTTATAAGGGTGCTACGCATAATCATGTGTGTTTTTATCGTTTTGAAATGCATGAAAAATTGATTTCTGTTTCGTTAAATTGGGTTTTGGTTTAAAATCATTTTTGGTCGATTTTAGTTGGATGGAATCGGGTTTTAAGTGTTTCTTTCATGCTTTTGTGGTAGTCTTGGGCTTGGGTTATGTCCGAGGGTGTCAAAAGGGAGTTTGGATGCTTTGATTTCGGGTTTGAGAGGGCTGTTCTATTAGCTCGGAATTAATTTACGCCTGGGGTCAGTCCACTGAACTGGATAGTTCAGTCGGCTAGATCTTCGTTTAGGTGGTTTAGTCGACTGGACTGGGGGATTCAGTTGACTGACCTATGTTTTGAGGGAGTTTTTTGCAAAATTTCAGTAGCTTATTTTGGTCGACTAGATGGGGATCTAGTCGACTAATGTTCTGTTTGGGGAGTTTTGGGTTGTTTTGTTGGTTGTGGTGGCTTTTCAGTTGGTTGGGTTATGATGTTTTTTTGACTGGCTCTCCTCTAGTGATGTTTCAGTCGATTGAATTATGGGATTTTGTCGATTCGACTCATGATGAGGGGTGTTAGTCGTTTCTTGTTTTGGGTTGGTCGTAGTGGGGTCGTGGTGGTTGGTTTCCTTGTTGTCCTCAGGGATGATGTGGTTTGAGAAACGTAATGTTTAAGCATCGTTGGGCGCGTGGCGTGTTTGGATTTGTGATTCTTTTCTAAAAAGTTGTTTGAGAAAAAGATGGGCTTTCGGTGAGAATCGTTTTATGAGAGGTTTAGAGTTGGTCTTTAGGTAGGTCTTGTTCTTTATGCTGTTGGTTGTGTCGGGTGTGTGGCATGTGATGTTATGATGGGTTATGTGGCGTCATTCTATGAAATGTTATGGTTATACATGATTTTGTGCTTATAAAACTTTAGTTAGTTTTATTCTTGCATGTTATAGGACGGGTATGTGGTCTTACATGGTCTTGGTGCAATTAAAACTCTAGTTTTATTTTATGTATGGATTTCTTATGGGTTGCATGTGTTGCATGGGTTAAAACTCTGGTCTTAAAAATTCATACTGAACGGCGTACATTGGTCCTACTGTGAGAACCCGTAAAGGTATTTTGAACATTAAAACTCTTGTTTTAAAGTTATATGTTGAGGGCGTACATTGGCCCTATGGTTTTACCCCGTGAAGTTATATGTTGAGGACGTACATTGGTTCTACGGTTTTACCCCGTCAAGAAATATGTTGAGGGCGTAAATTGGTCCTACGGTCTTACCCCGTGAAGATATATGTTAACTCTGGTTAACAAGGCATTAGTTGAGGCGTATATGGTCATTCGGTGTAAAACCCGAGAAGATGCATGCGTTGCGTTATATGAATGGCATGTGTTGCGTATGAATTTTTATATATGAGATATAACTGTTGCATGTGGAGCACGTGGGAATTTTAGCTGGTAGGAGTCTATCTTTGCTGGTAAAGCATTGTAGTATATAGATATCAAATTAGTTTTTAGGCTTGGATGAGTCATGATACAAAACTATTTTCAAACTATTTTCCTTGAGGCTCTTGAGAGTCTTTATATAAAACCGTTTTCAAAACTGTTTTCAGGGCTCTTATGAGTCGTTATATAAAATCGTTTTCGAAATGTTTTTCTCTGAGACTCGTATGAGTTCAGATCTAAAATAAGTTTTTAAAAACCGTTTTTATGGCTCGTGTGAGTCGAAAACTGCACATCATTTTTCTAACATGTTTTGCTTTTACTTCATGCTTGTCTAGTTTCTACTGAGTTTTGTCCCATGGTGTGGAATTTGAAATATTTTTCAGGTATCAATCACGCTAGTTGATTCGGGGTGTTGGAGAGGCAAAAAATTGGTAGTCTTCCCTTTTGTTCTTTTGGATCATGTATGCTTATAACATGTTATAGGTGTTGGAATCGTGTTCTGTAATCCTTTTTGACGGATATATTAAATGCATGTATGTTTTGATTTGTGAGTAAATATCGGGCTGGGTGTTTTTTTTATGGTTGTTTATAGGTATTTCACGTGATCTGGAGTTTAGGGCGTGACAGAATGGTATCAGAGCTCTGGGTTTAAATACCTAAGAGCCGTGGGAAAAGGGTGCATCACCGTGTGAGGTTGATTGCGTGTGCTTGACTGCATATGTTTAGTTATTTTGGTAGAACGAGCATGATAACATTTTGAATATGTGAATGTTGTGTATATGTGAGCATGGGGGTTGAACCTTAGGATTGATTAGTCTTGCCTTCAGGCATTTAGATTAACAAATTTGGGAGCCAAGTTAGAAACGCGTTTAGCTGATGTGATTTCTAGCAGGGAATCTAGGTAGGTTGTCCAAATTGACGCGTTACTCTTGTCGGTTCTCCCCGATATGTGGAGTTTGTTTAGCATAAACCTATGTGACTATGTGTCAGCTTGCTTATGTGCATGCGATGTGTTGCATCTTATGTTATGTGTTTCTTTCATATAGACATGATATCTGTACGGAGAGGGTGAGGCCGTGGTTTTGGCCAAGGAGATGTGCCTATCCCTGATGTTGGGAATGCAAATGCACCCCAGGGATCGATGGATGTGACTGAGTTGCTGCGTGTGCTGGTAGGCTCCATCCAGCAGCTGGTTGAGACCGCTAGAAGAGAGAGAGAGAGAGAGAGAGAGAGAGAGAACCCAAGTTGAGGGCTACAGTGGTGATGTGGGCATTCGGGCACATAGATCCTCCTACCTTAGTTGGGGATCCTGATCCTACAGTGACGACAAAGTGGTTGGAGCTAGTGACTTGGATCCTTGATACGATGTAGATAGTGGAAGACGATTTGCGGGATTCTTTTGCAACCTTCCAATTGAGAGGGGATGCTCACGAGTAGTGGAAATACTCCCAGAACACTATGGAGGACACATGGGCAACTTTCATAGGCATTTTTCTAGAGAAGTACTTTCCAGATTCATCTAAAGACTTGTACAGGGAGGAGTTCTATGCTCTCACCCAGGGAACGATGGGTATTATGCAGTATGAGGTCAGGTTTACTAGCCTGTCTTATTTTGCACAAGAGTTGGTGAGTACAGACGAGCTGCGGTTGAGGAGGTTTGAGCGGGGTTTGAGGCCAGCAATCAGAGAGAGAGAGTGGCTGGCATGGGGATGCGTGTTTTTACAAAGCTGGTGGAGACAACAGGGAGGATTGAGAACACTTTGACTGAGATTCGAGTTTTTAGGGAGGCCAGGACACCGCAGGGTGGGACAGAGGCATAGATAGGTGGGCATTCTGGTAAGAGGCAGAAGTCTTCTGGCCTTAGTTTTTATCCATCTGGATTACCACAATAGTTTTTTGCACCAGCACCATCGGTGGCTTTGTTTGGGAGGCCAGAGCAGAGAGAGGTTAGATGTTATTGGTGTGGACAGATGGGGTATCGCGTGCTAGATTGTCCATAACCGAGGCAGTACCAGGATCCACAGTTAAGGCCGTCCCAGGGTCCTGCACTGGTTCAGTCATAGAGGAGAGGGTCGTTGATTTGTTTTAGATGTGGCTAGAATGGACATGTTCGGAGGAGTTGTCCCCAAAGAGAGGGAGTGCATCGAGCACGGTAGCACGCCAGAGGATTTGTTTGTGCAGGATCGACAGCAATAACTTGCAGTTCAGACTTCCCAGGTTGCAGATGGGGGCACTTTAGTTCAGTCGGTACGGTAGCCGACAGTGCTGGGCTATGGCTGATAGACTAGGTTGACGCAGGGTCGGGTGTATGCCCTAGCAGGTCCCAGTTCTTCCAAGGCACTGGTTATGCCTGATGATGCAGCTGTTACTCCAGCGAGCTGAGGTACTTTATGAGACCCAGCCCTTTTTTTTCTTTTTCGTCTTATATTTTTGATGTGTTCGTGCTTCATTGTTGTAGAACAACATATGTTATATGTGTTTTACTGTTTAAAGATGCATGAGATGTTGATTTACATTCTTGAAGCGTGTTCGGTTAGTTTGTTTCAGGCCTGCGCATGGTGAGGTGAGGTATTTCTCGGTCGGCTGGGGGGTTTAGTCGACTGATGATGGTGAGTCAATCGACTGACCTGGTCACGAAAAAGTTTTTTTAGGCTTGGCCGTAACCATCCAGTCGACTGAAAGGGGGTTTTCAGTCGACTAACCTGTGTGGTTTAGTCAACTGACTTCAGGTGGTGGACCACTTTTGGGATTTCCAGTCGACTGACCAGTGTGGTTCAGTCGACTGGCATTCTGTGTTTTGGCGTGGCCTACAAATATCCACATTTTGACAGACATTTTCATATTTTGGTCGCTTCTTGGAAAAATTTCTCCTTTTGCTCTCAAAACCTCTACCTTCTCCTTAGAATTTTGAGGCCCCGGGTTTAGTTTTCGGTGATCTGTTAGTGAATCCTTGCAATCCACACTGTGGGCCCAGCTTTCATCTGGACAGAATCTCATTTCAACAAAGTTCATTTTTGCACGTGGATCGAGGCGTCGAGTTTTGAACTCAACAAGGTAGGATCCTAGACTATGTTGCCATTAAAGGGTGCTACGTGCAATTATATGCTTTTTCACCGATTGAAAATGCATTAAATGTCATCTTTATGTTTAAACCTTGTTTTGTTCAGGTAAAAAGCATATTTTTCAATTTTATTGGTTTATTACATAATATGACTTGTGGATAACTAGTTTTCAAAGGGTGGTTTGGAAATGGTGGATTTGTGTAAATTACGACACTGTGGTTTGGAGGTTTGGTGCTAACCCTCGGGGTTAGGTCTTAGCTTTTAAATGTTTTGATAGAAACGATGGAATATTTTGAAAATATTTTGTTTGATCTTTATGTTGATGGATGGATCTTGGTACATATTTAATGTATAATTGTGAAAATATTTTCGTAGTCGAGCTACGGGTTGGTTTTTAAATGATTCTTTAGATGTACCGGGATAACAAGCATTTGGCACGAGTTTCCCTCGGTGGAAGTCTAGAAACATGTGTAGAGTCGGTACCTTTGTCCTTCGGGGTAATTCCCATAAAGAAGGGGTGGGTGATTTTTGTCCCTCGGGTTTCGGGCTTGTAAAGGAAGTGGTTTACATTGTGATAATTTCGTATAGAACTTGTCATTATCTAATAGGTCTTAAATGATTCTGGGATAGGTAATGGACATGAATCTATAGTTGCGATCTCTGTTCTTGTTGTGACGGAGTCGGTACATAGGATTCATTTCTCTTTCCTTGGTTGTGTGATATGAGTAGAAAATAACGTTTGGTTACTGCTTTTCTTTAACTGTGAAACGTTATTTGCATTATTGAAATGCTTGGTTTGAGGGTGAAAAACTTGGGGTTTTATGAAATAAAACCATTTTGAGGCGTTGAGTCAAGTTTATAGTATGTGATTACATATTTTGCCTTACTGCATCATCATCTGTTTCTATTGGGCTTCGGCTCATGGTGTGGGAGTTGTTAAACCTTTTTATGTAATGATGTCGATAATCATGAGGAGTAGATATAGTGGTGCTCGTGGTGGCGGGTGGCGGAAGACTTTATTTAGTTGTTCCTTTTGTATGCCTGTTTCTGAAGGCGCATTTTCTATGTCTTAGGGCGATATATTTTATGCATGTTGGAACTGAATGCCTATTGCTTATGAGAGATAAATCTTGGGTACTCTTTTAAATTCAAAAGCTGTATTTGATTGCAAAAAAAAAATTATTTTCATAAACTGGTGTTTGATGAATCTTTCACGTGACCCTAGGTTTTGTGGTGTGACAACTTGGTATCAAAGTTCTAGGTTCGAATATCTAAGAGTCATGGAAAGAGGGTGCATCACCTGGTGAGGATGATTGCGTATGCTTGCTTGCATGTGTTTAAACGTTTTTATAACATAAGCATGATAATTAGGTATGATAGTTTGTGTATATGCGAGTATGGAGGTTGAACCTTAGGATTGATTAGTCTTGCCTTTGGGCATTTGGATTAACAAATTTGGGAGCCAAGTTAGAAACGCGTTTGGCCAACGTGTTTTCTAGCAAGGGATTTGAATAGGTTATCCAAATTGATGCGTCTGTCTTGTTGGTTCTCTTCGGTATGTGAGATGTGTTTACATATTCTTGGGTGACTATGTTTTTAGCATGATTATGTGTGTCATGCTTTATGTTAATGATAGCATGTTACATTAGAGCTTATTTTGTTATGCTACTTTCGTCTAGAATTATGTCCACGCGGAGAGGACGGGGACGGGGATGGTACTGTGGTAGGGGTCGTGGCCGAGGTCATTCATATGTTTAGGTTCCGAAAGAAGGGGACATTTATGCTTCACAAGAACATGTGGGCGACGCTAACGTTGTACAGAAGCTGCTTGCTACAATGTGAGCAATGGCTGAGGCGACTAGAGCTGGAGTGAGGGCTCTTGAGCTAAGGGCCTCTGTGGCAATGAGGAAATTCCGGCGGTTGGATTCGCCAACCTTTTCTGGGGAGTCAAACCCCAAAGTTGCTACCGAGTGGTTGGAAGTAACCACGATGATCGTTGATACCTTATAGAATGAAGAGGATATCTTGCGCATGAAGTTGGCAGTGTTCCAACTTTGGGAGGATGCAAGGGAGTGGTGAAAGTTTACTAAAACCCCAGTGGATGACACATGGGCCGCTTTTACTAGGGCCTTTCTAGAGAAGTATTTCATGAGTTCTTCGAGAGATATATATCGACAGGAGTTTCTCTCCCTTGTTTAGGGGAACCTTACCAAAGTCCAATGAGAGGCTAGGTTCGCGAATTTGTCACGGTTTGCATCAGAGATGGTGTCAACAGAGAAGTTGTGCACCAAAAGGTTCGAAAGGGGTCTTCGACCTTCCATCAAGGATAAAATTGCAACGCTGGGTTTGTGTGTTTACATTGAGATGGTGGAAGCTGCTATTCGAGTAGAGAACTCGATGGCAGGGAGCTGTAGAGTTAGAGAGAGCAGGAGCCAGTAGGTCGTCTGGACTGAATTCCCACTATGTGGGATCGTATCAGCCGTAGCTTTCTACACCTACACCTTCAGTGGCCTCGACAGGAAGGCTGGGGCTGAGGGAGCTTATTTTTTATTGATGCGGAGAGCCAGGGCATCGTTCACCTGAGTGCCCGCAGAAGGGTCAGGTTCAGAGTTTAGCGCTTGTCCAGTCACACGGGAGAGACCCACCAATATGTTTTGGGTGTGGTTAGTCTGGGCACATTCGTAGATACGATTCCCGAGGAGGGAGTATTCAGAGTGTGGCAGGAGTGCCGACTGTTCCATCTGCACAGAGACGACAGAACTCTCAGCAACCTACGGCTCAGACGTCTAAGTTAACAGAAGGAGGTGCCTCAGCACAGTCTATGAGGCAGTCGACGGCCAAGGGTTATAGTGGGTAGGCTAGAACACCTCAGAGCAGAGCGTATATTCTTGTTGATCCCAGTGTTTTCAAAGCACCGGTCGTGCCTAATGCTGCAGCTACGTCATCCATGATCAAAGGTACTCTTTTAGTATATAGATCATGGACCAGTGTTCATATCGACCCGGGAGCATCATATTCATTTATTTCCTCTGCTTTTGCATTTACATTGGGGTTGGAGGCAGGCTCGTTGGGTAGCGTATTGAGCGTCGAGACCCCTATCAGTGGGAATGTGGTGTTGAGCTGAGTGTGTAAGTCTTGCGAGATGGAAGTCACTGGTTGTTGTCTAGAATTTGATGTTATCATTTTAGACCTGACTACGTTTGATGTCATCTGAGAAATGGATTAGCAGACCACCTATCGTGCCTTTATAGATTGTGATCGATAGAGGGTATTGATCTGTACGCCGTCGGGCGATTGCTTTTGTTTTGTGGGCGATTGGGATGAGGGTTTGGTGTCTATGCCCGGTGTTGCTCAAAATCGAGGGAAGTTAGGGTTTCTCTTTTCTGCTCACATGTTGGATGAAACGGTCGGGGTTCGAGGGGAGTTCCCCTATGTGGTTTATGATTACTCAGATGTCTTTCCTGATGATCTGCTTGAGTTTCCTCCGAGCCGTGATGTGGAATTCTCTATTGATCTGGTTCTTGGAGCTGCTCCCATTTCTATGCCATCTTACCGCTTTGCACCAACTGAGTTGCAAGAACTCAAGGTACAGCTTCAGGAGTTGCTTGACAAAGGATTTATACGTCTGAGTACGTCGTCGTAGGGAGCTCCAGCTCTTTTTATAAAAAAGAAGGATAGGTCCTTGAGGTTGTGCATAGACTACCAAAAGTTGAATTAGATAACGGTGAAGAACAAGTATCCTATGCCGAGGATTGATGACTTGTTTGATCAGATGAAGGGGTCAACCTGCTTCTCGAAGATTAACTTGAGGTCAGCGTACCATCAACTGAGGATTAAGGATGAGGACATAGCGAAGACCGCCTTTTGGACTCGTTATGATCACTATGAGTTTTTGGTTATGCCGTTCAGTTTGATGAAAGCTCCCGCAACATTTATGGGTTTGATGAACCGTATCTTCCACTCATATCTAGACAGTTTTGTGATTGTGTTCGTAGATGATATTCTTATCTATTCACCCACGAGGGAGATGCACAAGGGGCATCTACGTATTGTCTTACAGCTTCTGAGAGTGCATTGCTTGTATGCAAAGTTCGAGAAGTCCGAGTTCTAGATGTTAGCGGTGAGATTTCTTGGACACGTGGTGTCAAAAGATGGGGTATCTGTGGATTCTTCGAAGATTGATGGCATGATGGATTGGGAGTGACCAAAGAATGTCTTTGAGATCTGCAATTTTTAGGGTTTAGCATGCTACTATCAGCAGTTTGTGAAGGATTTTTCTAGACTTGCAGCACCGATGACGCGTCTTATGCGGAAGGGAGTCACGTTCGTGTGGAATGAACCCCATGAGTTAGCTTTCCAGGAGTTGAAGATGAGATTGACCAGTGCACCAGTGTCGATTATTCCTAAGCGAGGTTTAGGTTCTACCATGTACTGTGACCCGTCATATGATAGTCTAGGTTGCGTTCTGATGCAAGGAGGTAAGGCTGTGACTTACGGATCTCGACAGTTGAAGACCCATGAGAAGAATTATCCGACACACAATTTGGAGTTGGCAGTTGTAGTCTTTGCCTTGAAGACATGGCGGCACTATCGTTATGGTGAGCACTTCGAGGTTTTCTCTGGTCACAAGAGCTTAAAATACTTATTTTAGCTGAAAGACTTAAATCTATGCCAACGATGATGGATGGAGTTATTGGAAGACTACAACTTTGATTTGCAGTACCATCCAAGAAAGGCCGATGTTGTGGCCGATGCACTTAGTAGGAGATCTCATGGTTCATTAGCTTTTGTGGCTATACGAGAATGAGATATGCTTGGAGAGGTTGGTGAGTTTGATCTATGTCTCAGGAAGACAAGGAGAGGTGCAACCTTATTTTCAGTAGCTTCACGACGTACATTGGTTGTAGGTGTGCTAGAGGCTCAACAGATAGGTCAGCAGTCTCAGATGATACATGATGATTTTGTTAGTGGGAAGGACACTACGGGATGGGTCGTGGACTCAGATTAGAGTTTGAGATTGACAGGGAGATTGTTTGTGCCAAAGTTGTGCCGTGCCGAGGTGCTACAAGATTTTCATCATTCACATCTTGCAATACATCTTGGAGGCACGAAGATGTATCACTATCTGTGCCGTCAATTCTGGTGGACGAGAATGATGAGGGATGTGATCCAGTTCGTTTCTCAGAGCTTTACTTGTCAGCAGATAAAGGCAGAACACCAGAGACGAGCAGGATTGTTACAGCCGTTATCGATATTTGAGTGGAAGTGGGAGAACGTCACGATGGATTTTGTATCAGGGCTACCTTGATCCTTGAAGGGACACGATGCTGTTTGGGTTGTGGTTGTTAGATTGACGAAGTTTGCGCACTTTCTCCCCATTCGTGTGAAGGATTCAATGGATAGACTGGGTAGGTTGTATGTCCTTGAGATAGTCCGGCTACACGGAGTACCTGTGACTAATGTGGCTGATCAAGATCCCCGCTTTACATCGCACTTTTGGCAGAGTCTTTAGGTGACTTTAGGGATGAGCCTGATTTTCAGCACTGTGTTTCATCCACAGACGGACAAACAGTCTGAGAGGACCATATAAATTTTGGAGGACATGTTGAGGGCCTGTGTACTTGATTTTTGGGATTCTTGGGAAGATCATCTACCGTTGGCAGAGTTTGCATACAATAATAATTATCAGTCCAGTATTACAATGGCACCATATGAGGCTTTGTATGTAGGCCGTGTAGGTCACCTGTGTGCTGAACATATGTGGGAGAGACCATAGTTCTGGGACCCGACATGGTATGGGAGACAATAGAGAAGTTTATCGTGATTTTCCAACGTCTAGTGAAAGCTTAGAGTCGCCAGAAGAGCTATGCTAATCGAAGGAGGAGACCGTTGGAGTTTGCAGTGGGGGACCATGTGTTTCTGAAAGTCTCGCCACGCAAAGGTTTGATGAGGTTTGGCCGTTGTGGGAAGCTATCACCACGTTTCATTAGACCATTTGAGATCCTTGATAGGATTGGGAAGGTAGCATACCGTCTGACTTTGCCACCTCAGTTGGTGTTTGTGCATAACGTGTTTCACGGTTTCATGCTTCAGAGGTATGAGCCTTGCCCGTCACATGATCTGAATTGGACTGAGTTGCAGGTTGATGATGATGTTACATATGAGGAGCGACCTGTGAAGATTTTGGACATGAAGGAGCAAGTGTTGAGAGGGAGGACCATTGCTTATGTCAAGGTCCTATAGCTTCATCACGAGGTTGAGGAAGTGACTTGGGAGCTTGAGTCTGGGGTTTGTACTAGATATCTGGAGTTGTTTGCTTCTTGACCTCGTAGTGAATTTTAGGGGAGAATTTCCTTAAGGGGGAGAGTTGTGAGACCTGGTCCTTTTTTTTCTTTTTCGTCTTATATTTTTGACGTGTTCATTTATGCTTTATTGTTGTAGAACAACATATGTTATATGTGTTTTACTGTTTAAAGATGCATGAGACATTAGTTTACATTCTTGAAGCGTGTTCGGTTGGTTTGTTTCAAACCTGCGCATGGTGAGGTGAGGTGTTATTCGGTTGGTTGGGGGGTTCAGTCGACTGATGATGGTGAGTCAGTCGACTGACCTGGTCATTGGAAAGTTTTTTTAGGCTTGGCCATAACCTTTCAGTCGACTAAAAGGGGTTTTCTATAGACTGATTTCCCTCCAGAGGCTTTTCAGTCGACTAACCTGAGGTGGTGGACCGCTTTTGGGCTTTTTAGGGGCTTTTCAATCGACTGACCTGTGTGGTTCGGTCGACTGACATTCTATGTTTTGGCGTGGCCTATAAATATCTACCTTTTGGTAGATATTTTCATATCTTGGTTGCTTCTCGGCAAAGTTTCTCCTTTTGCTCTCAAAACCTCCACCTTCTCTCTAGACTTTTGAGGCCCCAGGTTTAGTTTTTGGTGATCTATTAGTGGATCCTTGCTATCCACGCTGTGGGCTCAGCTTCTATCTGGACAGAATCTCATTTCGACGAAGTTCATTTTTGCACATGGACTGAGGCGTCGAGTTTTGAACTCAACAAGGTAGGATCCAGACTATGTTGTCGTTAAAGGGTGCTACGTGCCGTTATATGTTTTTTCACCGATTGAAAATACTTTAAATGTCATCTTTATGTTTAAACCTTGTTTTGTTCGGGTAAAAAACATGTTTTTCGCTTTTATTGGTTTATTACGTAATATTGTCTTGTGGATATCTTGTTTTCAAAGAGTGGTTTGAAAATGGTGGATTTGTGCAAATTACGACACTTTGTGGTTTGGAGGTTTGGAGCTAACCATCGGGGTTGAGTCTAAGCTTTTAAACGTTTTGATAGAAACGATGGAACATTTTGAAAATATTTTGTTTGATCTCCATGTTGATGGATGGATCTTGGTACATGTTTAATATATAATTATGAAAATGTTTTCGTAGTCGAGCTACGGGTTGGCTTTTAAATGATTCTTTAGATGTAGCCGGATAATGGGTATTTGGTATGAGTTGCCCTCGGTGGAAGTTCGAAAATGTGCCCAGAGTAGGCACCTTTGTCCTTCGGGGTAATTTTCGTAAAGAAGGGGTGGGTGCTTTTTGTCCGTCAGGTTTTGGGCTTGTAAAGGAAGTGGTTTACGTTGTGGTAATTCCGTATATAACTTGTCATTACCTAACAAGTCTTAAATGATTCTGGAATAGGTAATGGATAGAAGTCTGTAGTTATTACCTTTGTCCTTATTGTGACGGAGTTGGTACATAGGATTCATTTCTCTTTCCTCGGTTGTATGATCCAAGTGAAAAACAACATTTGGTTACTGCTTTTCTTTAACTGTGAAACGTTATTTTCATTATTGAAATGCTTGGTTTGAGGGTGGAAAACTTGGGATTTTATGAAATAAATCCATTTTGAGGCGTTGAGTCAAGTTTATACTATGTGATTGTATATTTTGCCTTACTGCATCATCGTCTATTTCTATTAGGCTTCGACTCACGGTGTGGAATTTGTTAAACCTTTTTCAGGTAATGATGTTGATAATTACAGGGAGTAGATCTAGTGGTGCCCGTGGTGGCGGGTGGCGGAATACTTTATTTAGTTTTTCTTTTTGTATGCCTATTTTTGAAGGCACGTTTTGTATGCTTTAGAGCGATATATTTTATGCATGTTGGAACTGAATGTCTATTGCTTATGAGAGATAAATGTTGGGTACTCTTTTAATTTTAAAAGCTATATTTGATTATAAAAAAAACCCATTTTCATAAACTGGTGTTTGATGAACCTTTCATGTGACCCTGGGTTTTGGGGTGTGACAACTTGGTATCAAAGCTCTAGGTTAGAATACCTAAGAGCCATGGAAAGAGGGTGAATCACCTGGTGAGGATGATTTCGTATGCTTGCTTGCATGTGTTTAAACGTTTTTATAACATGCGCTTGATAATTAGGTATGATAGTTTATGTATATGCGAGTATGGAGGTTGAACCTTAGGATTGATTAGTCTTGCCTTTGGGTGTTTGGATAAACAAATTTGGGAGCCAAGTTAGAAACGCGTTTGGCTGACGTGTTTTCTAACAAGGGATCCGAATAGGTTATCCAAATTTACACGTTCGTCTTGTTGGTTCTCCTCGGTATGTGAGATGTGTTTACATGATCTTAGGTGACTATGTGTTTAGCATGATTATGTGTGTCATGTTTTATGTTAACGATAGCACGTTGCATAATAGCTTATTTTGTTATGCTGCCTTCGTCTAGAATTATGTCCATGCGGGTAGGACAGGGACGGGGCCGTGGCAGGGGTCGTGGCCGAGGTCGTGCATATGTCCAGGTTCTGGAAGAAGGGGATGGTCATGCCCCACAAGAACATGTGAGTGGTGCTGACGTTGTACAGGAGCTGCTTGCTCCAATGAGAGCAATGGATGAGGCGACAAGGGCTAGAGTGAGGGCTCTTGAGCCAAAGGCCTCTATGGCAATGAGGGAATTCTGGGGGTTGGATTCGCCAACCTTTTCTGGGGAGCTGGACCCCAAAGTTGCTACCGAGTAGTTGGAAGTAACCACAACGATCTTTGATACCTTAGAGATTGAAGAGGATATCTTGCGCGTGAAGTTGGCAGTGTTCCAACTTCGGGAGGATGTAAGGGAGTGGTGGAAGTTTGCTAAAATCACAGTGGATGGCACATGGACAGCTTTTACTAGGGCTTTTCTTGAGAAGTATTTCTTGTGTTTTTTGAGAGATATATACCGAGAGAAGTTTCTCTCCCTTGTTCATGGGAACCTTACCATAGTATAATATGAGGCCAGGTTTGCGAATCTATCGCGGTTTGCATCAGAGATGGTGTCAACAGAGGAGTTGCACTCCAAAAGGTTCGAAAGGGGTCTTCGACCTTCTGTTAATGATAAAATTGTAGCACTGGGTTTGTGTGTTTACGTTGAGATGGTGGAAGCTGCTATCTAAGTAGAGAACTCAACGGCAAGAGCCGTAGAGTTAGAGAGAGTAGGAGCTAGCAGGGTGGTGGAGATGCACAGTTCTAGGGGCGGTGAAAAGCGCCAGAGGTTGTCTGGACTGAGTTCCCATTCTGTGGGATCGTATCAGGCGTAGCTTTCTACACCTACACCTTCAGTGGCCTCGACAGGAAGGATGGGTAAGAGGGAGCTTATTTGTTATCGATGCGGAAAGCTAGGGCATCGTTCACTTGAGTGCCCATAAAAGGGTCAGGTTCAGAGTTCAACGCCTGTCCACTCACAGGGGAGAGACCCACCAGCATGTTTTGGGTGTGGTCAGTCTGGGCACAATCGTAGATACTGTCCCTAAGGAGGGAGTATTCAGAGTGTGGTAGGAGTGCCAACTGTTCCATTTACAAGGAGACGATAGACGTCTCTGCAACCTAGGGCTCAGACGTCTAAGTTTGCAAAAGGAGGTGCCTCAGCACAGTCTGTGAGGCAATCAACGGCACAGGGTTATAATGGGTAGGCCAGAGCACCTCACGACAGAGCATAAATTCTTGCAGATCCCAGTGCTTCCAAAGCACTGGTCGTGCCCGATGCTGCAGCTACGCCATCCATGATAAGAGGTACTCTCTTAGTATATAGATCATGGGCCAGTGTTCTTATCGACACGGGAGCATCACATTCATTTATTTCCTCTATTTTGCATCTACATTGGGGTTGGAGGCAGACTCATTAGGTAGTGCATTGAGCGTAGAGACCCCAGTTAGTAGGAATGTGGTGTTGAGTCGAGTGTGTAAGTCTTGTGAGATGGAGGTCGCCGGTCGTTATCTAGAATTTGACTTTATCATTCTAGACGTGACTACGTTTGATGTCGTCCTAGGAATGGAATGACTGACCACCTATCATGCTTTTATATATTGCGATCGACAGAGGGTATTGATTTGTACGTCATCGGGCAATTGCTTTTGTTTTATGGGCGATTGGGATGAGGGTTTGGTGTCTATGCCCGGTGTTGCTCAAAATCGAGGGAAGTTAAGGTTTCTCTTTTCTGCTCACATGTTGGATGAGATGGTCGGGGTTTGAAAGGAGTTCCCCATGTGGTTTGTGATTACCCAGATGTCTTTCCCAATGATTTGTTTGAGTTGCCACCGAGCCGTGATGTGAAATTCTCTATTAATATGGTTCTTGGAGCTGCTCCCTTTTCTAAGTGATCTTATCGCTTTGCACCAGCTGAGTTGCGAGAACTCGAGGTATAGCTTCAAGAGTTGCATGACAAAGGGTTTGTATGTTAGAGTACGTCACCGTGGAGAGCTCCAGCACTTTTTATGAAAAAGAAGGATGGGTCCTTGAGGTTGTGCATAAACTACCGAAAGCTAAATCAGATAACGATGAAGAACAAGTATCCTATGCCGAGGATTGATGATTTGTTTGATCAGTTGAAGGGGTCGAACTTCTTCTCGAAAATTGACTTGAGGTTTGGGTACCATCAGCTGAGGATTAGGGACGAGGACATAGCGAAGATTGCCTTTTGGACTCATTATGGTCACTATGAGTTTCTGGTTATGTGGTTCGGATTAACGAACGCTCCTGCGATGTTTATGGGTTTGATGAATCGTATCTTCCACTCGTATTTAGACAGTTTTGTGATTGTGTTTGTGGATGAAATCCTTATCTATTCACCCACGAGGGAGATGCACGAGGAGCATCTACGTATTTTCTTACAGCTTCTGAGAGAGCATCGCTTGTATGCGAAGTTCGAGAAGTGCGAGTTCTGGATGTTAGTAGTGAGATTTCTTTGACATGAGGTGTCGAAAGATGGGGTATCGGTGGATTCTTCGAAGACTGATAACGTGATGGATTGGGAGCGACCAAAGAATGTCTTTGAGATCTACCATCAGTGGCCTCGATAGGAAGGCCGGGGAAGAGGGAGCTTATTTGTTATCGATGCGGACAGCCAGGGCATCGTTCACCTGAGTGCCCACAAAAGGGTCAGGTTCAGAGTTCAGCGCCTGTTTAGTCACAGGGGAGAGACCCACCAGTATGTTTTTGGTGTGGTTAGTCTGGGCACAATCGTAGATACTGCCCTGCGGAGGGAGTATTCAGAGTGTGGCAGGAGCGCCGACTGTTTCATCTACAAGGAGACGACAGACGTCTCTGCAACCTAGGGCTCAGACGTTTAAGTTTGCAAAAAGAGATGCCTCAGCACAGTCTGTGAGGCAGTCGACGGCCCAGGGTTATAGTTGGCAGGCCAGGGCACCTAAGGGTAGAGCATATATTCTTGCTTATCCCAGTGCTTCCAAAGCACTGGTCGTGCCTGATGCTGCAGCACCGCAATCCATGATCAGAGGTACTCTATAAGTATATAGATCATGGGCCAGTGTTCTTATCGACACGGGATCATCACATTCATTTATTTCCTCTATTTTTGCATCTGCATTGGGTTGGAGGCAGACTCATTAGGTAGTGCATTGAGCGTAGAGACCCCAGTCAGTAGGAATGTGGTGTTGAGTCGA
>JAULJZ010150617.1:0-30661 GCA_032270985.1 Heliamphora pulchella | reverse complement strand
AATGGTTCTCATATCGTAATTCACGCGAGACTTAAAAACAATTCAAAATTAGTTTTATCCGTACCATTATGCATTTCATGCAATCCATGTATCTTCTCGGACTTTTACCGAGGGACCGCAGCCCCCAACTAATGCAACACAGATATAGATACATCGACTCTCACGAACCTAAATAACATCAGGTATATGTATGCAGAACAGGTATATATATATATCGACTCTCATAAGCCCCAACAACAGTTCTATAATAACACGGTGACACACACCCAACACATGGAATTTTTCGGACTTTCACCGAAGGGCCAAAACCCCATCTACAACACTTTCTCGGGCTTCCATCGAAGAATCTCAATCCCATCTAACACATTCTCGGGCTTTTATCGAAGGACCACCGTCCCAACTAATACGCTTCTCAGGCTTGCACCGAAGGACCACCGTCCCATCTAAGCCTTGTTAACCAGGGTTAACATTCACAATTCCACGTACTATCACTACGTTTCACAAATCACGTCACATGCTACACACGCAACTCGCACAATACTTGCAACCCATGCAACATGCACCACATGCATCCGTTCCTTACATCTCACATATACATGCCTACAAAACCTCTGAGTTTTAAAGCATAAAATCACGTTACACGTAACGATATCAAGCCATGTAATTTCTCTACATAAATCGTACATAAATAAACTAGAGTTATAAATGCACAAAGCCAGTTATAAACGCACATAGCCATATATAACTTCACATCATGACGCCACCCGTCACATAACCCATCAAGACATCACTTGCCACACACCCGTCATCCGCTCACCCGAACGATCCATCCACTCACCGGGACAACCAACGATACAGAAAACCAAAACCTAACCCGAAGACCAACACTGCTCAAGTGCTTGAGCGCTCAGCCACCGCTTGAGCGGTCCCCTACTGACATAGCACACTGCCACAACCACGCACTAGCGCATAACCACCGCTCGAGCGGTCAACGCTGGGTGAAAAACTAAACGAAAAAACAAAACCAAACCCCCGCACGCAACGATGCACAAACCACCACAAGCACAACTGTGCACCAAAAACCCACGTCTAACCATGCACGTCACCCCTGAGGATGGCACCTAACAAACAGCCGAGGCCATGACACGACCCCCAAAGCCACAACACAACCAACAAAATCCTGAAAAAATCCAACAGTATTTCAGTCAACTAATCCCATGTATCAATCAACTGAATATCTTTGGAAACCAATTGAAAATCAAGGACCCAACCACCAACACATCATAGCCCAGACCAATACATGCCCAACACGGCTAACACGAACTCCCACACGGCCAACACGAACCCACAAAGGCCCAACAAGGCCAAAAGAAACCCCTAAGGCACCAACACAACCAAAGGAAAAGAGTTCAACACAATCAGCGAAAATGTCGACACAAACAAGGGAGGTGTCAACACAAATAGCGAAGGTGTCGACACAAACAGAAAATGTGTCAACACTAACAGTGAAATAGCGAAAGTGTCGACACAAATAGAAGATGTGTCAACACTAACAGCGAAGGTGTCGACACAAAAGAACCGAGAGTAACAACACAAACAGCAGCAGAAAATGTGTCAACACAAACAGAAAAGTGTCGACATCAGCGACAAAAAGTGTCGACACCAACAGAAAATGTGTCAACACAAAAGAAGAAATTTTAGATTTTCAAAACAGGGAACTGGGCAATGGCAGAAAGCAAACCTTAGCAACGAAAAAAGCTTCTCAACAACAAATTAATCCATCCAAACACCCCTTTAGCAACCCACGGACATACATAAGCCCAAAACTACCACAAAACCTTGAGAGAAACACTCGAAACCCGATTCCATCCAACTAAAAACACCCGAAACGATTTTAAACCAAAGCCCAACTTATAAACCGATTTTTTTTGCATTTTTAAACGGTAAAAACACGCACGATTAAACGTAGCACTCTTATAAGACATGAGAGTCTAGAATTCTACCTCAATGAGTTAAAAACTCGACGTCTCAAACCACGTAAAAAAATAAACTTCGTCAGAATAAAATTTCGTCCAGATGAACGCGTAGCCCACGACGAGGAGACTAAGAATCTGCTATCTGATCGTCAAAAATCGAGCCCCAGGGCCCGAGAATCTAGAGAGAAGGTAGAATTTTTGGTTTGAAAAAAAGAAAACTTAGCCACCAAGCTAGGGATTTTTATGAAAATATCTCACAAAATATCTTATTTATAGGCTCCATCAAAAAATATTTTTTTAATTTTTTTTTGAACTTCGTACCACAATGCCCAACAGTCCCGAGAACCAACCTTACATGCATATTTAAGCCCGATCATACATCAAAACGCATATAAACATACCACAACGAAAACACTAAACGCGCGTTGAAAAACGCCGAAAAAGAAAATGGGTCAGGGTCTTACATTTTAGATTTCTCTTGTTATGAAAAATTAAAAATGTAAAAAAAATGACTAAATGTTTTTAAAAACAAGTTCATATATGACAAAAGAAAAGCCTTAAAAATCAACTTTAAAACCTTTTAAAGGCTTTTGTTTTGTTTTTAGTAAAATTATTTTATATTAGTTCAAACAATGATATATTTTTTAAACTTCTCTCGTTACAAAAAACCTGAAAAATAAAAACAAATGACTAAATTTGTTTTTTTTAAAAATCATATAAGACAAAAAAAAGTTTTTTTAAGAATTTTTTCGTCTTTAGTGAACTTTTTTGTACGCTTGTTCAAATAATGATACTTTTTACACTTCTCTCGTTATATAAAACCACAAAAATAAAAGCAAATAATTTTTTTTTTAAAAAAACTTATATAAGATAAAAAAAAAAAAAGGCTTAAAAAGGCTTTTTAAGACGAAATAATACTTTTTTCGTCTTCAATGAATTGTTTTACATTAGTTTAAACAATGTTACTTTTTAAACTTCTCTCGTTATAAAAAATAAAAAAAGTTAAAACAAATGATTAATATTTTTTTAAAAAAAGCTCATATATAATGAAAAAAAAGCCTTAAATAAGCCTTTTAAGGGTTTTTTTTCGTTTTTAGTGAATTTTTTTACCTTAGTTCAAACAATAATACATTTTAAACTTCTCTTTGCAACTCAAGACAAAATGGTATATAATTTTAGATTTATTTTATAAGAAATAAATCAAAATTGTAAAAAATCTAGACCAAAAAAATAAAAATTAAAAATTTAAAAAAAGGTCATGAAAAAAATTACATGAAAAGCTATTCTAAATAGTAACGAAACTCCAAGAGGTATCAGACCAGATTTAACTATATATTTTTCATAATTTTATTATGAACATATCTTATTTCAATATAACAATAAAGAACTTTATTTTGAAAATATTTTTCATGTATCAACCGAATACTAGAAAATAAAAACTGTAAAATAATTTTTTTACAAAAATATTTTACATGAAAAATATTTTCCTAAAAAAATATTTAAGGTTAAAAGGAGCGGAGCTTAAATTTGTTTTTTATCTTAAGTGATTCCTAAATTTTTACTCTCTTTGGGCAAAATCAAATTGTTCGTAGAGCACATAATACCAACTTGTTGACTTAAAAACTAAAATTGTATAGACAAATTATTAGAATTTTCTAAGCTGTTTAGCGTTTTTTTTGTAGCTTTTTGTGGCTTTTTCATCTTTTATGAATTTTTTGGACTAGTTTTTTTACTTTCTCAATTTATCATAATAAAATAAATCTAAAAGTGTAACCGTTTGAAAAATGTTGAAAAAAATTCACTCAAAACGAAAAAAAATCACATAAACGCCTCAAAATAGGTTTTTTCATCTTATCTAAATTTTTTTATTTTTTGATCATATTTTTTTATTTTTTTAATTTCTTATAACAAGAGAAATTTAAAAAATATTATTATTTAAACTAACATAAAAAAAATTTCATTAAAAAAATCATATAAAAAAAATTATCCCACGTGTTGACTAAGTTTCAATGGGGGGTCACCCATTATTATATTGCCCAATGTGCTTCTTATAATGGGATATTTTGAAAAACTTTATTGTTATAATGGGTTTCTTTTTTAAGATATTTTGAACAGTAATGTCATATGTTCCGAAATTTTTTAACGAATTATATGACTGAATCTAGCGCGCACTCAGGTTGTTTATATTTTAAAGTTTTATTACATTGTATTTTATTTAATATTTTATTTTCCTAATATATTTTTACAATTGAAATCATTTATTTTATAGTATAATTTCTTAATTTTATTACTCACATAAAAATTAAGTTAATTAGATATATCGAATTATATGATCCGATTATATTTATTTAATATTATTTTTTTAAAAATTATATTTACCATTCATTTGTTTTTCAACAAATGTGACATATTCACATAACTATCAATATCTAATTAAGTATTAATTAATAAATAGTTTTGATCATAAAAATACACAAAAGTGGTAAATCTTCCAAAAAAAATCATTTAAATAGTTAACCGACAATGATTTAGTGTCCATTCCTTACTCTCGTTGTTCACACATTGCATTTTTATTTTTAAAAATGCAACTCCAAAATATTTTTAAATTTTATTATATGCATGCTAAATATAAAAATATATAAATAACATTTTAAAATTCATTTTTAAGAGATTCTAATTAACTTGAGTATGAAAAATTTTCTCATAATATGTGTGTATAATATGCGTGTATGAAAATATTTTTATCTTGTGATATATTAAAAATTTTCTCATAACATATGTGTGTAAGAGAATATTTTCATGTATTGATATATAAGAATTTTCTCATAGTATATTTGTATAAGGACAATTTCATCTTGTAATATAAGTGAAGTTTTTCATACTTCTCATATATATTTTTCTTAATTGTCATTCTTAGTTTAAAAAAAATTGAGAAACTTATGAATGAAAAATTTCATGTATAAGAAACTTCTCATGCATACTATGAGAAAGTTCTCATACATATTTTTTTAATTTTGTCATTCTTTGTTTTAAATGAAAGGAGCAACTTATGAATGAGAAGATTTCTACGGCCACAAGAATATGAACGCCTGGTAAAAACTTCTATACAGGAATAAGATGGCATCGTACTTGGTAGTGGTGTTCGGCTAGAAACAGGAGGTGGGGATGGTACTGATCAATATAAAGGTGAACCTGAGTATAAGAAGTTTTTTTTGTCACTCCCCAAATTTCGGGTCACGCAAACGCCCATAAATAATCATACATAACACCCAATTCGATGTTCACTCTCAGATATAAACATACATGCATTAGATATAACCGTTAAAAGACTTACAATACATACGGCTCCAACACCGATAACATGTAAGCATACATGGTTCAATAAAAACAGAAGGAAGACTACAGATCTTGCGCCCCAACTGGTACCTCCAAATCAGCATGCGTGACTAGTACCAGAAAAATATTTCAAATCTCACACCGTGAGCCAGAGCTTAGTAAAAACTAGACAAACGTGAAATATAAGCTAAACATGTTAGGAAAACAATGTGCGATTTTTCACTTTCTTTCAAGTCTTAAAACAGTTTGAAAATAATTTTATATCACGACACACACGAGCCATGAAAATGGTTTCACATGCAATCCATGTACCTTCTCAGGCTTTCACCGAGGGAACTCAGTCCCAACTAATGCACCTTCTCGAACATTCACTGAGAGACCTCAGCCCCAACTAATGCACTGTTAACCAAAGTTAACATTCACAGAATCACATCTCCATCGCTCATATTCCATACACTTATGCATAAATAAAACCGAAGTTCTAAAGCATAAAATCCAGCACCAACACCACGTCACATGCTACACACACAACCCATGCAACACATGTATAAAGAAAACCAGAGTTTTAGATACACCAAGATCACTTATTCGTCCTACAACATGCATAAATAAAATGAAAATTTTAAATGCACAAAACCACATATAAACACTACGTTACACATAACGGCACCACGTGCCACATAACCCATCACGACATCCACCCACCTGGACGACCCGTCCACTCAGCCAGGCAACTAACAACCTACAAAACAAAACCTAACCCGAAGGCCAACGCCAACACAGTTTTCAAATAACCCCATCTTTTTTCAAAACTCCCTTTTTAGAAAAAGAACTTCGGACCCAACACATCCCGCACCCAACCATGCACAAATATCTCGTTTCCAAAACCACGTCGTCCCCGAATATCGACAACAAAGAAACAAACCACCACGGCCCTACCACGACCAACCAAAACAACAAACGACCAACACCCCTATTCATGAATTCAGTTGACAGAATCCCATAATCCAACCGACCGAAATACCACTAGAGGAGAGCCAATCAAACCCCATAACTCAATTGATCGAAAAGCCATAACAAAACCACCCAAACAACAAAATGCCCCACACAGGACATCAGTTGACTGGACCCCCACCTAGCCGACTGAAAAAGGCTACTAGAATTTCACAAAATTCCCCCAAAACACAGGTCAGTCGACTGGACCTCCCAATCTAGTCGACTGAACCACACAACAGACAATCCAATCAACTGAATCACCCAGTTTAGTCGACTGGACCTCCCAATCTAGTCGACTGAACCACACAACAGACGATTCAATCAACTGAATCACCGAGTTCAGTCGACTGACCCCCGACAGAAACTGACTCCGAGTTACAGAAACCACCATCTTAACCTCAAATCAAAGCCTCCACACACCTTCTCGACACCCTCGGACATACCCAAACCTGAAACTACCATAAAACCTCGAGAGGAACTCTCAAAACCCAATTCTATCCAACCAAAATCAACCAAAAATAGTTTTGAACCAAAACCCGATTTATCGAAATAGAAGTCAATTTTTCATGCATTTTTAACCAGTGAAAACACACAATTACACATAACGCCCTTATAAGACATGAGAGTCTAGAATTCTACCTCGGTGAGTCAAAAACTTAACGTCTCAAACCACATGCAAAAATAAACTTTGTCGGCATTAAATTCTGTCCGGATGAATACGTAGCTCCTAGTGTCAATAGTAAGAATCCGTTGTCTGATCGCCAAAAATCGAGCCCCGAGCCCCTAATAAGTTAGAGAGAAGGCAGAGTTTCTAGGGTTTGAAAATGGTTGAGAGAGAAAATATCTATTAGAAAATATCTAAAGACAGATATTTATAAGCTCGCGAAAATATCTTTTTTTTTTAAATTTGCACCATAACGTCCAACGACCCTAGGAACCAAACCCATATGCATATCTAGACCCGAACATGCATATAAACATATATAAACATACTGTAACGAAAACGATAAACACGCGTCAAAAAATGCCAAAATAAAAAATGGGTCAAGATCTTACAACTCTACCCCCCTTAAAGGAATTTCGTCCTTGAAATTCAGTATAAGGTCAAAAGGAAACAACCCCGTTGATCACAATTGACACAGGCACGAGGGGTGGTCAACCAAACCATTTCTAGAATATGGTCATACAAGGTAATGCACTCTAAACAATGGCTAACTACCTCAAAGACACAGAATCTACCAACTCGTCCCAACCTCATAAGCTCACCAACCGATGTCTCAACACAGCACACCACCTATGAAGTCCATCACTGACCCCATAACAGCTGAAAGGAAGAAACATGATGCTCCTGTGTCTATAAGAATACTGGCCCAACGTTTGCATACTCAGAAAGTACCTCTGCTCACTGGAGAAATAGCTGCATCATCAGGCACAACTGGTGCCCTGGAAGAACTGGGCGCTGCGAGGGTATACACTCGGCCTTGCATTATCTTGGTATGCCCGCCATAGCCCGGTACTATCGACTGTCATACTAACTAAACTAAAGTTCCCCCATTTGCAACTCGAGAAGTCTGGACTGTAGAATGCTACTGTTGGTAATCTGGTTGACCCTGCACAGATGAACTCACTGGTGTGCCTGCCGTGCCCGGTACACTGCCTCCCTGAAGGCAGTTCCTACGAATATGTTCTGGATGTCCACACCCATAACAAATCTATAGCTCCCTCCCCTGTGACTGAACACATGAACCTTGGGACTGCCTTGACTGCGGGCAATCCACCGCACGATTCCCCGGCTGCTTACACTGGTAGCAAATCAACTCCCTCTGCTCTGGCCTCCCAGATGAAGCCACTGATGGTGCTGGTGCAGAAAACTGCTGTGGTAATTCAGATGGGTGAAAACTAGGGCCAGAGGACCTTTGCCTCTTGCTGGAGCGCCCAGCTGACTGCGCCTCTACTCCGCTCTGCTATGCTCTGACCTCCCTAGGTCCACGAGTCTCACTCAAGGTGTTCTCGATCCTTGCTGCTGACTCCACCAGCTCTATAAAAACATGTCGCCCCATACCAGCTACTTGCTCCCTGATCGCCGGTCTCAAACCCCACTCAAACCTTCTCGAATGTAACTCGTCTGTCACCACCATCTCTGGTACAAAACGAGACAAGCTAGTAAACCTAGCCTCGTACTGCGCAATATTCATCCCCCCTGAATAAGAGCATAAAACTCCTCTCTGTACAAATCCCTCGAAGAAGCCGAGAAGTATTTCTCAAGAAAAATCCCCGTGAAAGTTGCCCATGTGCCCTCCACAGTGTTCCAGGCGTATTTCTACCATTTGTGAGCATCACCCCTCAGCTGAAAAGCGGTAAAAGAAACCCACAACTCGTCCTCAACTATCTGCAATGTGTTAAGGAATTGGGTCACCAATTCCAACCACTATGTCGCTACAGTAGGATCAAGATCCCCAGTAAAAGTAGGTGGATCCATATGTCTAAACTCTCACATCGTCGATGTTGCCCTCGGCTCGGGTTCCCTCTCTCTCCGCCTAGCGATCCCAACCAGCTGACCAATAGAGGCAACCAGCGCACACAACAACCCTACCACGTCAATAGGTCCTTAGGGAGCATTTTCATCCCCATCATCAAGGATAGGCACATCCCCTTGGCCAAAACCACGGCCTCGTCCTCACCTCGCAGACATCACGTCTATATGAAACGAAAACAGAACATAAGACGCAACACATCGCATGAACATAAATGCTAACCACATAAGCATGCTAACACATAATCACATAGATTCATGCTAAACAAACCCCACATATCAAGGAGAACCGACCAGAGTGACGTGTCAAATTGGATAACCTACTTAGATTTCTTGCCAAAAAACACGTCGGCCAAATACATTTCTAACTCGGCTTCCAAGCTTGTTAACCCAAATGCCCGAAGGCAAGACTGATCAATCTTAAGGTTCAACCCCTATGCTCACATATACACATCATTCACATACTCGTAAAGCTATCATGCTCATCCTATCAAAACATCTAAACACATGCAATTAAGCACGCGCAATCAATCTCACCTGGTGATGCACCCACTTCCCACGGCTCTTAAGTATTCGAACCCAGAGCTTTGATACCATGTTGTCACGTCCCAAACTCTAGGTCACGTAAACGCCCATAAACAATCATACATAACACCCAACCCGATGTTCACTCTTAGATATAAGAATACATACATTAGATATAACCGTCAAAAGGCTTACAGTACATACAATTCCAACACCGATAACATGTAAACATACATGGTTCAAAAAGAAACAAAAGGAAGACTACAGATCTTCCATCCCAACCGGCACCTCCAAATCAACCTGCGTGACTGGTACCTGAAAAATATTTCAAATCCCACACCATGAGCTAAAGTTCATCAGAAACTAGACAAACGTGAAATATAAGCTAAACATACTAGGAAAACAATGTGCAATTTTTAACTCTCTTTTAAGCCTTAAAACAGTTTGAAAACAGTTTTATATCATGACTCACACGTGCCATGAAAATGGTTTCACATGCAATCCATGTACCTTCTCGGGCTTTCACCGAGGGACCTTAACCCCATCTAATGCACCTTCTCGGACTTTCACAAAGGGACCTCAATCCCAACTAATGCACCTTCTCGGACTTTCACCAAGGGATCTTAACCCCAACTAATGCACTGTTAACCAGAGTTAACATTCACATAACCACATCTCTATCGCTCATATTCCATACACTTATGCATAAATAAAATCAAAGTTCTAAAGCATAAAACCCAACACCCACACCACGTTACATGCTACACACGCGACCCAAGCAACAGATGCATAAAAAAAACTAGAGTTTTAGTTACACCAAGATCACATATCCGTCCTACAACATGCATAAATAAAATAGGAGTTTTAAATGCACAAAATCACGTATAAACACTACGTTTCACATAACAGCACCACATGTCACATAACCCATCACGACATCCACCCACCTGAACGACCCGTCCACTCGCCCAGGCAACTAACAACCTACAAAACAAAACCTAACCCGAAGGCCAACGCTAACACAATTTTCATAAAATTCCATCTTTTCCTAAAACCCACTTTTTAGAAAAAGAACTTCGAACCCAACACGTCCTGCACCCAACCATGCACAAATATCTCGTTTCCTAAACCACATCGTCCCCAAGGATCGACAACAAAGAAACAAACCACCACGGCCCTACCACGACCAACCAAAACAACAAACGACCAACACCGCTCTTCATGAATTCAGTCGACAGAATCCCATAATCCAACCGACCGAAATGCCACTAGAGGAGAGCCAATCAAACTCCATAACTCAATCGACTGAAAAGCCACAACACGGCCACCCAAACAATAGAACACCCCACACAGGACATCATTCGATTGGACCCCCACCCAGTTGACTGAAAAAGGCTACTGAAATTTTACAAAATTCCCCCAAAACACATGTCAGTCGACTGGACCTCCCAATCCAGTCGACTGAACCACACAACAGACGATCCAGTCGACTGAACCACCCAGTTCGGTTGATTGATCCCCGGCAGAAACTGACTCCTAGTTACGAAAACCACCATCTCAATCTCAAATCGAAACCTCCACACACCTTCTCGACACCCTCGGATATACCCAGACACGAAACTACCACAAAACCTTGAGAAAAACTCTCAAAACCCGATTTTATTCAACCAAAATAAACCAAAAATAGTTTTGAACCAAAACCTGATTTATCGAAATAGAAGTTGATTTTTCATACATTTTTAACTAGTAAAAATACACACGATTACATATAGTACCCTTATAAGACAGAAGAGTCTAGAATCCTACCTTGGTGAATCAAAAACTTGATGCCTCGAACCACGCGCAAAAATGAACTTCGTCGGAATAAAATTCTGTTCAGATGAATACGTAGCCCTCGGTACCAATAGCACGGATTCGCTGTCTGATCGTCAAAAATCGAGCCCCGGGCCCCCGAGAAATTAGAGAGAAAGCAGAGCTTCTAGGGTTTGAAAATGGTTGAGAGAGAAAATATCTTTTAAAAAATATCTAAAGACAGATATTTATAGGCTCGCAAAATTTTTTTTTTTCAAATTCGCACCATAACGCCCAACGGTCCCGGGAACCAATCTCACTTGCATATCTAGGCCTGAACATGCATATAAACATATATAAACATGTTGTAATGAAAACGATAAACACGCGTCGAAAAACACTGAAAAAAGAAACGGGTCAGAGTCTCACATTTTTCATAACATGTGCGCATAAAAATATTCTCATCTTGTGATATATTAGACATTTTCTCATAGTATATGTGTGTATAAGAATATTATTATATAGCGATATATAAGAAGTTTCTAATACTACTTTTTTGTATGAAAAATATTCTCTTCTTATAATATATGAGAAGTTTCTTATAGAATGTTTGTATATAGAAATTTTTATCCTGTAATATATGAGAAGTTTTTTATACATTTTCTAAAATAAGTAACAAAATAAAAAATGAGAAATTTTTTCATATTTTGCATTAATCTTTTAATTTTTGGCAGTATAAAAAAAATTTAATAAAAAAAAAGTAAAAAAACTCAAAATGAGAAATTTTTTCATATTTTGCATTAATCTTTTAATTTTTGGCAGTATAAAAAAAATTTTATAAAAAAGAAGTAAAAAAACTCAAAATTCAATCCAGGTCATGCTCAAGATTTCCATTCAAGAAGTTATTTTTTTGGGTCAAATTTTTCAGTAAAAGGCTTCGGTAAGGCTAGCAGTTCTCTATTTTGAAAAAATGAATATTCATTTCGCAATTTGATTTTAAGTCAGTTTTTTTGACTTTAAGCTACTTTAAACTAAAAAATTAAAATTTTATTTGGTTTGGAAATAAGTGACTTTTAAGCCACCAAAAAAGTCAAATAAACTGGATGTGAAATTTCAAATATGTCCTTCTATGTTAAAAAAAAAATCAAAAGCTAAAAAGGCCAAAAGGGTAAAATTATAAATTGTTATGAAAAAAAAAACCTAAAAATAAATAAATTAAAAGACAAAGGATGAAAAATAAAATTTTTTAACTTTTTGAATTTTAAGCTAAAAGTAAAAAAATGGGCTTAAAGTCGATAGCCTAACAAAGGCTTAATCCATGCCACTTAATTACTGTTGGATTAATTTTTTACACTGCCCCCACAAAAGGTTTAAAAAAAAGGAAAATAAAGTAAATTATATAAGCTTTAATTTCAAGATATTTGTTGTCGTCTGTCCCTGATGTTTTGCTCTATTTCATATTTTCATGTGCTGCCAAATTGACAATACCTAAAATATCCATAAATCATGCAACTTGATAGCGAATTATTGAAGGAGGTATAAGAGGATAATGGTGATGTTTGGAATTTTTGAAATTAGTAGTTTATAAATTATAGTTTATAGTATAAATTGTAAGTGTTTGGCAAATATTATAACTTGCAGTTGAAATAGAAAAAAAAATAGTTAAAATTTATAGCAGAAGTTATAGGTATTTAAAAAAAATTATAACTTATAATTAAAATTAGTAATAAAAAATTAAAAATTACTAGTAATAACTTTTTTAAATACCCCTAATATTATATAGAAAGAGAGGCTACAAGATATGTCGTTGAGGATATTCAATTGAATAACCTGATTTTTTTTTAAATGTATAATTTTATTCAAATTGTTATTTGTATTAATAACTCAAAAGTCTTGAACACCATCTTGAAAAGGGTTGAACCTTTGTCTAAAACATTTAAGTAATGTTTTCCAATGATGATAGACTATAATTAATTTAGGAGATTTACATGTTTTTTTGTGGACAATAGTACTATATATTAATTTTTTCTTATTTTGTGATTTGATAAATTTAAATGAATTCATTTACTTAAAATAGAAAATATATTAATAGTGTGAGTTTTGTATTAAATTTTTACAAATCTAATTTTTTGAATGTATATTATGAAGAGAAAAAATTAAAGTCGCCACTCATATTATATATAAATATATATAAATCAAAGCAAAACGCCCGCCCGCCCTAAGACAAAAAATTAGCAGGAAGACAATATGAGTGTGGGATTGAAGATGAGATGCATCTCAACATCACATACTAATCAAGTCAAATTTCTGGTCACCCATCACTCTTTATTTTATCATAATTATATGTCTCCTCTCTGACCCATATAGTTGCGCATAAGTTGTTGCCTTTGGATTTCACGCTTGCAGTACTTGCGAGGAAGATGGAGTTAGAGACGAACAAGACTGTGAATGGCGAGGAGGAGAGGAGAAAAATCAAGAAGAAAAACAAGAAGAAGAAGGAGGAGGAGCTTGGAGGAATCAGAACACTTCCGTTCATCCTTGGTGAGAACTTCAGTTTTCATTTTTCTGTTCAAACTGTTTGTTGTTTTTCTTTCACACATTTTATCAAGCACTTGATGAACACTTCGGAGTTCCGACTTATCAATAAAGATTGTCTTGGAACTCATGTAAACGAAAGTCTCTCCTAGGAAACTTTTCTGCTTTGAGGGGTCATTGGCGTTGGAAAGTTGGCATACTTATGACGACGTTGATTAGAATTCAAACCCAACCATTTTGCAAAGGTTAAGTGGTTGAATAAGAATCATCTCCCATGCAATTTTGGTGCAATGCATCAATTTAACTAATGCTTTGCCCAATTTGGTGCACAATAATGTCAAGTAGTGCACGGCCTGCTAACCTTGATGTTATGACAACAACAATGTTAGGTACTTTTGCTTTCTTTTGGGCTTTTTGTGGGTAGTCTTCTATCTAAAACTCATAAAAAAATAGTATCATATCTCTTTAATTTTTTTAAAGTAGATTCTTTTACATTTTTATCTACTAATATATTTCTAACTCTATTAAAATAATTAACATTAATTGTTTTGCTCTCAATCACGCCTGATTATTCTTTAAGCACAAAAAAATTGTTGCTTTTTTATAAAGAAAAATAATTATAGCCATTGAGAAATTTCTCAATTTAAAATTGGAAAAAAATTGAAAATCAAGAATTTCTCATATTTGAAATTAAGAAATTTGTTTTAAAATTAAGAAATATAAATTGAAAAAAATTTCAATTTTTTTGGGTGTAATTAAAATTTTTAATTTTGAAAATGAGAAATTTTTTATTTTTTAAAAATTAAGAAATTTTATCAAATTTTTAAATTTTATTATTTTTACATAATTTTATATTCAATATAGATATTGTTTGACACATCTCATTGAATAGAATTCAAAAATATTAATTTTATTAAAAACAAATCTTTATATTGAAAAATATAGAATTTTAAAATTTGTAAGAAAAGATTTTAATAAATGAAACTCTATTTATAAAATGAACTCAGTCATTTATATACATGTGGAACGTACATGTATTATGGACCTACGTACATACGTATCGACTGCTAGGATCATTTTCTGTGATTGGTTTTGTGTACATAGAGAATGACAAATTATTTTATTACTTGACTTGACGTGATATATTCACAACTATTGTGCCATGTGTACGAGTAAGAAAAAAAATTTACTGTGACAATTTATTCTCTTTCTCTAGCAATTAGCACCTCTCTATTTTTCATATTTTAACGGTTTAATTGACAACTTAACATTTTTAATTTTTTGGCTAAAAATATCAAAAAGTTAAAATTGTTTATTTGGTAAAAAAATTAAAAAATTAAAAAATTAAAAAATTAAAAAATTAAAAAATCAAATTAAAACACAAATTTTCATAATATTCTATTCAAACTTCTATCACTTTTAAAATATAATAATAGCTATTCTTCATAACTTAATTACTATCACTACTAATTATATATAATTGTTAATATCAAATATATAAAAGGGTAAAATTATCCATTTTAAATAAAAATAAAAAAGTTAACTTTTTACCCAAACAACCAATTTTAAAAAAACTATCTTAAAACCTAAGTTAACAAATAACTTATTTTGAATTAAATTTATTTATTTTTTAGCTAAAAATACAAATTTAAAAAACAAAAAAATTAAATTTTAAGTTAGTTACCAGCCCTAAGACTCGCATCTTTCTCCTATTTATTACTAAATCATAAGTCTTAGGCCTTGTTTGGAAATAGTTTTAAGTTAGAATTTTTGTTTAAAGTCATTTTAAGCCAAAAAGTTAAAAGTTCGTTTGAGAGAAGTATGTAATAACTTTAAGCCAAAGGTTTAAAGTGGTTTTAAATCAAAATATAAAAAACTTTGTTTAAATTTGCTATAATTTTTAAAATTTATATTTAAATAATTATATATTCAATATTGATCTTATTTGATAAATTTTGACGAGTATATTTTAAAAATATAATTTTTATAAAAAAATATATATTTTTATAATAAAAGTTATGATATTTTTAAGGTATAAAAAAATTTATGTAAAAAGTGAAAAAAGGCTAAAATGCCTTTTGAGTTAGAAAAAGAGGCTTTTCATATTTCTAGGCTTTAAGTAAAAAAATAAAAAATTTAAATTTAAGCTAACTTAATGCCAATTTCCAAACAAGACCTTAATTCCCATATAATTCGCTAACCACACGTATATTAGATTTTTTTTAATCATTATAGTTTTTTTTTTTCACATTGTGGTAGTAAGGTAAGGATATTAATAACAAATTGTTTTAACTATAAATAGCAATCTCAACGAGACAAGGTGGGCGGGCACAGGGTTGGTGCCAGGTTTGTCGTATCATGTCCCCACCAGAGGCATGGGCATAGGGACGAGCGGGGCAATTACGTTCCCGAAATATTTCAAATTACTAATTTGCATCTATAACTTTACCTTTTTACTTAAAATATAGTATTTTGCCTTCACCATTTAATTTTCTCAAATCGATAAATACTTCAAAATTATCACAAGACTTAAGTTTTGTTTGGAATGTTTAAAAATTTTGATTTTTAAGATATTTAACTTTTCTAAAAAAAGAGCAATAAAAAAAGTTAAATTATGCTCTCGTTTGAAAAATCGGCTTAAATTTGGCTTTTTGTGCTTTTTGGCTTAAAGTTAAAAAAGTCAAAAAGTCAAAAAGTCTCGTTTTTTAATCTTTAGCTTTTACCTAATTGATTTTTTGGCTTTTCTGATAAAATTTTTTAATTTTATCATTCTAAATATAAAATTAAATAAATTTCAACCAAACAACCATACCCCAATGCACGTTTATTCAATGACTCGGTTAATTTATGCAAGTTTTTTTTCGTACTTTGAAAAAAAAAAACTTAAAGAGTGTTTGGAATATGCATTGACTTGTTTTGTTTGAAAAATAAATTAAAAGATGTTAATTGACTTTTTAGAGATACCAAACAATCTAGCTTAAAAATTAAATTTTTTTTTTTCAAAAAAACCCCAAATTTGTGGGTGAGAATGGGTTTGGCCTCGCCAGAGTTGGCTTAGCCAGGGGTTTCTGGCATCCAAAACCCACTTTCTGCAACTCTTTCTCCCATTGCAATTTGCACTGCCACTCTCAAATCCCTGTTTGCGTTTTTCCTTTTTAACAAAGACCAACAATTTATTAAAAAAACTCATCCCACTTTCAATCAAAACAGTTAGAAAATGCAATCGTAAAAAAAAATTACCGAATTTCTAAAAATCTACAAATCGATTTTCAAAATGAAACAGCGGCAATGTTTTGGAGAGAAGAGGGCAATTTGGTCAATTTCTTATATGGCTTATTTGGCTTTTTTTTTTTGCTTTTATGGTGATTGTATTGCCAACCAAATGAACTTTTAATTTTTTGACTTAAAGTAGTTTAAAGTCAAAAATTATCTTAAAGCCAGATTGCCAAACGGACACTTAAAACTAGTGATTTTGAAGCCATTAAAAAAGTCAAATAAGGTAGATGTGAAATTTCAAGATTGTCCTTCAGTTTAAATAAGATTTTGCCAAATAGAAAAGCCAAAAATTCAAAATGTTAAAAAACTAAAAAGTCAAAAAGTAAAAGGATAAAATTAAAAATTACAATTAGAAAAGCCAAAAAGCCAATAGGATAAAAACTTGGAGTTGAAAAATAAGATTTTCTAGCTTTTTGGACTTTAACTCAAAAAGTTAAAAATCCCAAAAAGCCAGCTTTAAGCCTGTTTGCCAAACGAGCACTGAGTGTTTGGAATAATTTTTAAAGTAGCTTTTTTGCCTTTTTATTACAACATCTAATATATCCTTATTTTTTTACTTTTAAGTTATAATATACCTTTATCAAGAGTTCGAGGCGTGAAAATAATTTCTTACAAATGTAAAATAATACTGCGTACTATAGATCCATTATGGTTTGCCCCCTCTATAGACATCTCATACGCGAGAGTTTCGTGTACCAAGCTGCCTTTTAAATTATAATGTTTAGGATATTAGCACATTTTTTTTTGTAAAGAAAAAAAAAATGGGTTGGGTTATTAGCACATTTTAATTTTTTTTTAAATTATAATTTTTTTTTTAACTCGAACTACCTCGAGTTTATTTGGGTTGGATTAGATTGGGTTAGTTCTAAAATATAAATAGCTCGATTCGGAGTTCAATATTTTTAAAATCGATCTTAACGGTATCAATTCTACATTATGTTTCAAAATAAACCAAACTGATATATGTCTACCCCAAATTTTAAAAGTGTATGCACTCATAGCTAACACAACGGCTGGATGGGCATTTATTTGATAGCAAATGAAATCTCGGAAAGATTTGCAACGACCGGCTTCCATGGAAACATGATATAACATACCTAACACAGCAGCTGAACCTGCCACTCGTGAAGGCATCCAACATACTCACCAATTTCAACGGCACAGCCGGTTTCACTCCACTCATCGGCGCTCTACTTTCCGACTCTTTAACCGGTCGATTTTGGACTATCATCGCCGGCTCCATTATCTACGAATTGGTATATTTATTTCTCTTCCTTTCTCACCCTTTGTTTTCGTGCGTGACACCGACATTTGTTTGTATTGTCCATTTTTTTTATAATTTTTATTTTTAAAAAAATAATTTTTTTAAGAGTTTAGTTACTTGGAAAAATAGATTACATAGATTGATGCAGCACGAAAAGTAAAAAAAAAAAAAAAAACAAACAAACGAATCTTGTTTGCTCTGGAAACACATCTTTCTATTCTATTTTCTTAAATCTCTTTTGACCCAAGAAATAGAAGCTCCAGAAAGAAGGATAAGAACTTTAGTTTGATGATTTGAAAATGAATGCCGAAAGTAAATATTTTTTTTAAATATGTTAATTCTCTATAAATATTATAATTAAAAGTATCAAAATTTTTGTTGAATCATACAGAATATCAAAGAATTTGAAAAAACACATTTGACAAGAATTATTTTTTCTACCTACTGACAATCCACTAATTATCAAAACTAATAAATTGGGTGATGTTTTTTTACAATTTTAATTCGAGATTTAAGTTGTTTAGTGGGTTAAAAAGTTATAAAATTTTAAAATTACTTTTTAAAATTAATTTCTAAAAAATAAAAAACTTCTTGCTTTTTTTTTTAAAAAAAAATCACATATAACAAATCAAGTAAAAAATTAATTAAAAATATCAGCAATCATTCAACAACAGCAATAATAATAACATAATTATATATCTTTAATAAATAATTTACAATACATATTTATGAAAAAAATATTCAAAACACATAAAGTAATGATTAAAAGCATAAATATTGTAATTTATTATTTAAAAACTATTTAAAAAATATATGATGTTCATATATATATATGAAGTAGAAATTCAACATCTGTAAAAATATAATAATTAATATACACTATAAATAAAATAAATTGGATCGATAACCAGTTAAATAAATATAAAATATGCAATTAATTTACGTTTATTTTTTCACTTAATCTACGTTACTGAATTGACTCACTTACACAATTGGTGCATGTTAAGTTGGGTTTTGATTAAATTAGTCGGTTTGAAACAAATTGACTAATTATTTGCACACAATTAATTCGACCTGAAAAGTATAATTTTCCACGCAACAGGGACTGGGGAGCATCATCTTGTCGGCCGTCCTCCCGGGGCTCCGCCCCCCGCCGTGCCCAACTCAGGCGAATTGCAAGGAAGCCTCCGCTCTTCGGCTATGGGTCCTCTACGCCTCTCTTCTCCTAACGTCCCTCGGAGTAGGCGGAATCAGGCCCTGCGTTATCACTTTCGCCGCCGATCAACTCGGCATGACCAGGAAACAAACTCACTCCCGAACCTGGAATTTCTTCAATTGGTACTATTTCTGCTTGGAAATGGCCAGCCTAACTGCTCTCACATTCGTCGTCTATGTTCAAGATAACGTGGGTTGGGGTTGGGGTTGGGGTTGGGGTTGGGGTTGGGGTCTCGGAATTCCCACCATCGCCATGGCTTTCTCTATAGTGATCTTCGTTATAGGATCTCCGTATTACAAGAAAGAGAGACGAGAAGGGACCCCGCTGGTGAGATTGGCTCAGGTAATTGTAGCCTCCGTGCGGAAGAGAAAAGCGGTTGTACCAGCGGAGTCGGGGCTCTTGTACGAAAATAAAGATCTAGACGCGGCTATTTCTTCCCATGGAAGGCTTCTCCACACCAATCAGTTCAGGTAAGTTGCATTCCATACTTCGCATTTTGCAATATATATTATGAAAACGGTGGGATAGCCTTTTTTTTTTTTTTATATATATAATTTTTTTTAATTTTTTTATATAATTATTTTTTAGTTTTAATAAATTTTTTATGTTAGTTCAAATAATAATATTTTTAGATATCTATTTATGAAAAACATATTAACCAAAAAGTAAAAATATAATTCAAATAAGACGATATATTTTTAGGTTTTCTTCGTTTTTAGTCAAGTGCAGAGGGATGGCGGGCCACCTCTCTTGTTTTTTTAAATTTTTTACTATTACCTTAAATTTTTTAATAATTAAAAAATATGTCCTATCTAAATTATATTCTTGCCACATTGCCTCCTTTAAATTATTACTTCGTTCCTACTATAAAAGAAATTGAAAAGTGAAATCACATCACACCGAATGAACCCTAGCTGCCACTGGATTTGCGAACTGAAACATGAAATAGCACTACGTTGCTTTGCCGTAGCCTCTGCTCTTGCGGATGCATTACTATGCCCTCGCCACTATTGGACCTCGACCCGGGCGTTCTATCTGATCTTTTAGATCATAACATTCTTCTATGTCATGGTTGTGATCTTTGTGAAAATGACAATTCTTATTTTTAGGGTGCTTTAAAGGATGACTTTTCATCTTTTTTGGACATTTGAGATCTGGGTCTTTTGTAATTTATAACAAGACTTGTTCTAGTGGAGCATTGAGGGCGGTTTATCGTCGATACCTATTTTCATTTGGACGTTTGTATGATGGCTCCATAGATCTAGCTTTGTCTGCTCTAGTGGTTTACTGATCATCTTACTGTCTACCTCCCTTGGTCTTTTCTCTGCTCGGACTGGGAATTCATCCGTCTTTCCTCCATGAGCTTCCATTGTGTCTTCTACGTTTATGTGTTTCTAACCTTTTAGCATAAGCTCTGCCATATCCTTGGATGGTGCTTTGTATAGGAAAAATAGGAAACGAGAAGGTAGAAGCCCTCTCATAAAAGCCATAAGGGACACTTGTCATCCACCTCATCCACTTGTAATGCTTCTTGATTGAATCGAGTTACGTATTCTCTCAAGATTTCACCCTTCGATTGCTTAAAGTTGAATAGGCATGTAACCAGTTTTCTATATCTTTAGCTTCCAATGAAATGGCTAATTAAAAGTTGACTCAAGTGAGAGAAGGACTCTACAGAGTATGGTTTTAACTTAGAGAACCAAATTCTGGCTGGACCTTTGAGCATAGTTGGAAACGCTTTACACATTATTTCACCAGAGATTGATTATAGGTACATCATGGACTTATAGGTGCCTAGATGGTCGAGGGGATCAGAATTGCCACTAAACATGTTCAACTGTGGCATTCGAAACATGGGGGTAGGGCTGCACCCATTATAGTTACTTTGAATGGTGATTCAGTTTTATGAACTAATTCTTCAAGGGTGGAAGGGGTTTTACCTCTCATCGTTTCCATTATCTCATTGAGTTGAGACTTCATTTCCCTAATTTGTTTTGCCCATGTTGTAGATGCTTCTAAAAGTTTTATTTTTCCCTTTTGGATTTAGCCTTCACCTTCGCCATTGTGACGTGGGGGTAAGTTAATCCATTACGCACTTCTTCATCGCCTTCTAGTTGTGGTGGATCATGGTTTGCAGTTTCTCGCCCTTCAAATCTCTAATGATTTTGCGAATTGACTTGTACAGGGGAGGGTGATTGTTGCCTCCGCGTTGAATGTGCTGCAACAACTCCTAATTTTGCTATATCAATTGAAAAACTTCTTGGGTTAAATGTTGAAGTTGGTGCTAAACTTGTTTTTGATGTTGGATGTTCGATTGCGGCCTTATTGTTGAGGGCATCCTCAATTGATTAGGTTCTTCTGCCATGGACCTCGTTTGGACCATTTAGCGAGGAATTCACCACCGAAAGACAAAAGGTTCCCACAAACAACGTCAAAATGATAGTGCTAATTCTTGGAACAGTCCTTAGAAGTTTGGTTTCAACCTGAGAAAGATCAAAGAAACTGTTAGAAGGGGTGTCGGTGTGTTTACCGGCAGGGTTCCCTCCGATGGTTAAGTTAATTCTCCGATGGAGTAAAGGCCAAGCAAGAGAGAGTAGAATGATTGAGAGTACGCGTGCTTAGAGAATATACCTGAATCCGTTATTATCCGCTTTATATTTTGTAACTTTAGCCACGTGGCAGGGTTCTCATGTGGAAACGCTATGGTCGTAACATCTTAACAAAACTCCCAAATTCGGGTGTCGAGCGTGTCAATCACATGTTATACTGACCACGGCGATGGGCTAATCTACTCAACAATGTACCTACTTAAAGGCTAGTCATCTCTGGGCCTGATCAATAAATTCTAGTGGCTAGTATAAACAGGATGATATGGAGAAAAAATGGGAGACCTAATTACACCCTTTATTGGTCCTAGTCCCGAGCCTTACTACTTATCAACGATCGCTTATTTCTGATTAGCATATTACGCTACTCATCAAAAATATTTTTCATTTTGACTTAGTGCACGATTAATCTTAATGTTTTGCTCTATTGAACTCTAACTTGCAAGTGCCTCAAATTTGAGTAGTCTTATAAATATACCATAAACATCCTTCATACTCGATGTAAGATAATTTGAAATGAAAAAACCACAAGCCACATGAAGATTATTATGTGCAGAAATTCCATTTTTACCATTGCCTTTTTAAAAATTATGCCCTAATTTTAATGTATTGTGTTTGAATTGAGAACAGCACATAAAACCCTATCATTCTAACATAATCACGTACAAAATTTCCGTTTCAATAGTATATTGGCCATCATGCCCATCACTATAGCGACTTACATGTACATTAATTTATATACAATGGCAAAAACAATGTAGGTCTAAGAGGGTCTTCCTATTCTATTGAAAATGTAAAAGATTTTTAATAATAATAATAATAATAATAATAATAATAATAATAATAATTGTAGAGGATCAGGATTAAGATTTATTGGTCCCGTCCAAGTTAGCTGTGACGTCAGGGGTTAGTGCCACGTATATGGCTGCACAAGAAAAGGGTGAAATGCCCGCCGGTGGTTTTATACCGGTGGACCCTTCGACGATCAAGTCTGGCAAGAGAGTTTAAAGAGAATAAGGAGCTTGAGAGTGAACTTTGACAGCGTATTGGCTTAGTAAAAAAGAGCATACCTTTCATCTTCAACTTGTTTGCTATTTATAGGTAGAAATATACTTGACCTGCTTGGGATTCTGACCCGACCCGAGCAGGTCGGGTGGTACTTTCTCCCTCTGATCAATGTATAGCAATTAATGGTTTGATGGTGACTTATTAGTGCCATCATTGGATATCTCTGCAAAATCTCTCTGCTAATACCTTTTGTCATTTCTAGATGTCCATAAGTATTCAGGTCTAGCTTTAGGCCTAATTTGGGCTAGGACTAAGCCACCCTATTTGACCATTTTACCCTTGAGTTGGCCTATTTATTACTGATCTCTCATTATCGTACTACTTCTTGAATATGTGTACCACGGGACATGATTTTCAATATTGACTATTTAGCTTGGATCAGGGTTTAGACAGTTAACCATGCTCGGCTATCAGTGTCGAGCATTACTCATAATGGTGCCGATCATCATGCCCTCGGGATGGGCGGCCGAACTCTCGCTGAGCTCGGACCTTGTGCCTTGGAAGTCTCTGGAGCTCGGATATACCACCGTATAGCTCGGCCTATTGCATGAGCTGATATGGATACGCCGAGGAATGTGCCGTGCTGACATGGAGTGCTGCTCTATACGACCTCCACGTGTGTGCCGTGTGGCTTTTGTCGGAACTTGATCCCCCTCAATAATAATAATAATAATAATAATAATAATAATAATAATATATTATTGTATTTGTGGCTTTTTAAAATTATACTATGATCCTTAAATGTTTAAATTTTATATTTTTTCGTGTACAAGTATGCATTATAATTTTTGTGCATGCTTGATTATAAAAAGAAAATTCGTATTGATTTCTTGAATTCACAACTGTACATATATATATAGGTCTCATTTGTCATAATTTTTTATTTGTTTATTTTATTTTACTTATTTTTGCCTTTAATAAGTTTTTTATCGTTTAATTAAATTATTATACTTTTTGATTTCTTTCATCGAGTTAAAGCGTAAAAATAAAATTTTTCGGTCAAAATATAAAAAACAATAGAAATAGCAAAAAATATGCCAAATTCTATGTTACTTATTTTTGTGTTTAGTAAATATTTTTAATTTTTATCAAGTTTTTCACTTTTTCAATTTATTTCATCGAAATAATTCAAAAAGTAAAAAACATTAGTTAAATGATAAAAAGAAAATTATAAAAGGAAAAAAATAAGCAACAATTCTTAAATTTAGCATAAACAGGACCATATAGGTATGAAAATTTTAATTATCAACCGATATGTATCAATACGTATTGAAATTTTGAGCCTCAATACTGATACTCCGATTTATAACCTTGCTGTGTATATGTATGTATCATTATATCTGCCTGAATCATTAAACTTCTCATGCTCATGCTTGAAGGTGGTTTGACAAAGCAGCAGTAGTAACAGACGATGGTTTTACAAGCTCAAACCCGCCGAATCTATGGAGGCTGTCCACCGTCCACCGGGTAGAAGAGCTGAAATCCATCGTCCGGATGTTACCCATCTGGGCAGCCGGAATCCTCCCCATCACCGCATATTCACACCAGGAAAGCTTCAGCATTCAACAGGCTCGCACCATGGATCGCCACCTCTCCGCCCACTCCTTCCAAATTCCTCCGGCCACCATGCCCATCTTCGAAATCCTCACCGCCCTCCTCGCCGTCTCGCTCTACGATCGTCTATTCGGCTTGGGCTTCTCCATCAACATTCTCGGCACTCTTGTTTCCGCGCTGGTGGAAATCAAGCGGAAAGCAGCGGCCGCCGACCACAACTTGCTCGACAAGCCCACCGCCGATATACCTATGAGCGTGTTTTGGTTGGTTCATCAGTATTCGGTCCACGGATTGGCTTTGGTGTTCGTCACTGTCGGGCGGCTGGAGTTCTTCTACCACCAGTCGCCGGAAAGCATGAGAAGTACCGCCGCGTCGTTCTTCTGGATTGCAATAGCAGTGGGGAACTACACAGGCACCCTGATGGTTTCCTTGATTCACAAGTACACGGAGAAGAGAGACTGGAATTGGATACCGAATCGGAACCTTAACAGGGGAAGATTGGAATATTACTTCTTGTTTGTGTCTGGATTGCAAGTAATGAATCTGATGTATTATTTGATATGCTCCAGGTTCTATACTTAAAGGCATTGGAAGAGGTAAGTGATGAAGGTGGTGAAGATGGAGATTTAGAGTTAGCTACGGATGAAAACTAATCTAGGTCAATGAATGTGGGGGAACCACCAAGTAGTCGTGAGTATTTGACCATGTCGAGAATAATTAATTACTGTTGATGTGATATAGTTTCCATTTCATAAGATCAGAATTTCGATGTAATGCCTAGTGGGAAAAAAAAAATGGGGTCGGCCATAAATTTATTTAGAAAAAGTCTATAGGTACCGAATGAAATGACTGAGTCAATTATCAAAAACAATTTAACATGATAAAAATTATGAAAAGTAATAAGGGGAACACCTTACCATCTAATTGGTTGCACCAATAAATATTCAAGAGTTGGGTTGAATAAATATTCACGTGTCACTAAGCCTGATTGTCAAATAATATAAAAATTATATATTTTTTATATTTTTAGTCAAAAGGTTAAGTTTAAAATATGTTATTTGATAAATTAACTTTTAAGTTATTTTTTTAATTAGTTGATTGAATATAAAGTTAATTTTTTATTCAAATTAAAAATAATTATCTTTCTATATAGGTGATTATAACAATTTATATAGATACAATATCCTAAAAATTAGTATTTTGATTCGATTTTTATGATTTTTTTAATTTTTGCCCCAAAAAATCTATGTTAGGATTCTAATTTTTTTGGCTAAAAAAATCAAAAAGCATGTTAACAAATGTTGATTGATTTATTTTTGTTTGACTATGAACATATTAAATTTAAATGATGATTAGGAACACTAAAAAGTTCAATAGTCATATGTGTATTGAAAAAATATTGTCGAAGAAAAATAGTGTTGAACAATTTTTAAAAAGTGCATAAAATGTATAACAACGAGAAATCATGTGTTGAAAAAAATTATTACATCGATAAATATTTTATTATTTGAAAAAATGAGCCTTAAAATTTAATTTAATAAAATTATATTAATTCATATGAAAAATCTCTCAATCAATTCTCTTAACATAGATGTGAAATTTCTTATAACTCTATTGTAGGGTATAAAAAACTTTTCATACTTATTTTTTTTCGATTGTTGTTATTAATTTTGGATAGATGAGCACTTATGAATAGAAGATTTCTCAAAATAAAAAAATTTCAATATAGTCATGTATGAAAAACGATTTCATGTTTCTCACATGTATACATTTAAGAGTAATTTTAGTACAGTCATGTTATCAACTGATAATAGAGTTTTAGTGTCATAGTAATTTTTTTTTCACAGTTTTAGTCCATGCGATAAGTAATATATTTATCAGTTCATAAAACTGAAATATTAGTTAAATGAAAATGTATTACTTTTTATTTTTAACAGTTATGATTGTTTGATAAATGTATCACTTAGATTTCTCCGTTTGTCGAAAATGAGAAAGATTAATTCTTAAATAGGAACAAATTTGACATAATATAATTATTTCAAATTTGATATGGCTAAATCTCTTAAAATAAAAACTGTGAGACTAAATCTTTTAGAAGTTTTAAAAAAATGACAAATCTTTAAGTTTTTTCAATTTTAAACACAATAGCACAATAATTTCTTGAAGATAAAGGGTAGGAGAAGTTTTTCATACATTAATGTAGAGCATAAGAAATTTATTATGTATGAACACTTATGTATTAAAAAAAATTTAATTGCATCCATATTTTTGTTATTATTTAAGAAGAAATAAGAACAATTCAAAATCTAGTTGTGTAAATTTTAAAAATATGAAAAATATTTTTTTTTAAATTAAGCTAAAGACCTTTTTATCATAATATATGGTGTGAATTTTTTTATACTTTAATGCAAACTATGAGAAAATTCTTATACATATTATTATTTTTATTTTAATTTTGTTGTTTTTAGTTTTAAATAAAGTGAGTAACTTATGAATAAGAAATCTCTTAGAATAATTTTTTTTTAATATAATGAGAAATTTCTCATACCTTGATGTAAGGTATGTATGAGAAAATTGTCATGTATGATTTTTTTAAAAATTTTTTTACACAGAGAAGTTCAATAGCACATTATTTTACTTTCATCTTGATACATAGTGTGAGATATTTCTCATACTTTAATGCAGGGCACGAGAAGTTTTCATGTATAAGTACTCATGTATTAAGAAAAATTTATTACATAATTATTTTTGTTATTATTTAAGAAAAGATAATAAATGTTTCAAAATTTAGTTTTGTAAAATTTTATGAATATAATAAATCTCTTTAATGTGAAAGTATAATTAGTTTCCATGCAAAGTACCCAAAAAAATCTTACATATTTTTTCAATTTTGTTTTTATTAAATGATAACTTATATATAAGAATTTTATGTGTAAAAAATTTTCAACAAAATAAAAAAATAATCATATATAACATGGATAACATCTTATTCCATTGGTTCGTGTCGTATCGTACCAAAAATAATTATTTAAAACCTTATTTTAACTCCTAACCCGTATGATAGTGGCTAACGTCCGAATATCGTACACAGGAATTTGAATGCGATTATAATTTATTTATAAATATTTTATTAATAATTTTGTAAGAAAAAAAATTGATTTGATTTGATTTTTGATTTTATTTAAACTAAAAAGTTAGGAAAGTCAAAGGTTTAGAATTCGAATGAGAAAAAGATTCTTAAGGGTTTAGAATACTCCCTACCCAGTGATTCTTAGTTTTATTCAAACTCCAGCTTATCTTTATTCGATTCAACTTAATCCTATCGTGACAGCAAGACCGATAAGGATTATCAAGAGGATAAACTTGAATCCAAACCTGGCATACTCTATCTAAGCTTTTGGCACGGATTGTCTCGAGTACGACCCGTATTATCAAAGTATAGAGTATCTCACGTTAGATATCAAAGCATAGATATAACAGTTGTATAATCTTGGTTTCACAATCATAGAAAGTAAAAACAGAACTAGATAATTAAATTAAAAGTTTGTTGATCAAAACGTCAACGTTTCAAATCACACAACGAATTGAATCCAAAATAAAAATAAACAAACAAGTTTAAACTACTCCTAAGAATACGGTTTAGGGATTCATCATCCCTTAAGAACAGAAAAAGCTTAGCCGCTCATGTTGCGACTAGAAAGTATGAAAAGTTGAAGAAGAACAAAGTCTCGAGTCTTCGTCTTCGACTTCTTGACAAGTCTCGAGCCTTCCAGATTGGCCTCCTACCTTCCCTCAATCTATCGTCTTTTGAAATCTAAGATCCCCCATTAATGAACCTAAGCTACCTATTTATAGGTAAGCTTTCCGGACGCAATTCTTTCTGCCAATGATTTATTCGGACGTCCGAAAGGACGTAATTATCACAAAAACTTTTTCGTCTAGATGCCGTTCGGACACGATTCTTACTGGGCCAAATCTATTCGAATGCTGGATTCGTCCATCCGGACATAACTTTTATAAAAATCTCCATTTCGTTCCTCTTCTCCGTTTTGTTCTGTTTTACACCTTTTTCTTCTCTAAGTCACTCTCAATGATGCTGTTGACAAAAACACTACAAAACAATTTATTAAACATATTTTCGAGGCTTAACATAGTGTATTTGGCGAAATAGGATTGACACTTTTACGTACCAATCACACCTCCCATCTTACACTTTCCTAGTCCTAGAGCAATGCAAAGAAAAAAATCTATCCCATTACCCCACATGCAATATTTTTGCTTTTGAGATGATCAAAGTAAAAACTATAAAAATCCTATCCCCGATATTGAATTCATACATTATCCAAACTAACTGCTATTTTCACAAAATATTCATAACAAAAATTGAGCTTGGCGTGTATATGTTGACTCAGCCATTTAGATCAGTCCTATGCCTCAAAATACCTAGAGTGCGAATTTCAATCAGAGACTATGTCTTGACTTCAATCCTCACTGGGTATTCACACACAATAAAACACTAAGAAACTTGCTTAGAAATGTGCACTTATGTAGTATGTGGTAGAAGAAATGTATATGTAATTCAATTAATTGTATTTACATACTTCAAGACTCGAAAGAAGCAAGAAAGCAAGAAAGACTCATAATCTCGTGATTAGAATGCCATATATCAAGAAAATTTTATGCAAGTTGAATTTTTTTTTTTCGATTTTTTTTTTATTTCTGTGCATCAAATTATGTCTTACCTAGGATCAATTAGGTCTTTATTTTTAGTTGTAGCGTTAGGTAAGGAAAATATGTATTAGGCTTAGGGTTGAGTGTATAAAATGTCTTAGAACAGGCTATCTACTAAACTTCACTCAATCCTCCACTTTGTTTAATTATTTCTCACATTCATCATATCAAAGCCAACTTTTTATTTCGTATAACATATAATTCTATATTTTACCATTTATTCAACCATTGCTTTTTTTTTATACCACTCAATTGCCTTTTTTTAGAGACTTTTCCACCCTTCCTGATTGTAGACTTTATTGTACTCACATAGCCACTTAATCTGTTCATATGACATTTTTAGATATAACAGGAGAACAAGAAAAATGCTTACATGTAAGAGGCTCAAAAAGGGGGGACTAAAGTCAATTGAATAGAAAAAATACGAACATACTCAACTACAGAAACATGGCCTAAAATCATTTTCCAAGTTTAACAAAATCTTTTGCACAATCTTTATTTTTAAAAAATTTCAAATTCAACCCATATAACAAATTCTCAACTTTTGGCCAAAAGATTGAACTACGAGATTATACAATGATAGTTGCATGTTGAATAAAAGAAAAATGAGTAAATGTAGTAATAATCTCTAAAAAAGAATTACTGGTTCAAAGACTTACAGGGTTAAGTCTCCACCTTATTAGTTCTTTAAGTCATTCTTACTACAACTATTCATTAACATAAACACCCATTTCAACAGCCAAGTGTACAGTGCCAAATTGTGCCAAGTGTATAATTTTATGATTTGTTTCTTGCAATTATAGCAGTATGCCAAAAAATATTGTATTCCTTTTTATCTGAGATAGTAAATTTACAATAAAAACTTTAAAACATCTCAAATTTTTTTGGATGCACAATTTCATTATATAGTAATATCCCCTAACTTAAACATTGTACTGTCTACAGTGCGAACAACACGAAGCAAGAGAAAAGGATAGTTACCATACAATAATGCAATCTCCAAAAAAAACACCTGAAATTAGAAACTCCTACAGGCAAAAAGTAGAAAATAAAGCAGATAAAGACATGTGATATAAAGAAAACTGCATATTTTATTAATAAACAACTGTGTTTATTACATAGACAAAAGAAAAAAGAAAATACAAAAACAAAATAAAATTACAGTGCCCTAAGGGCCTACTGACTGTGGGACTAATGTGGAAACAAGAAGAAAAATCTAAAGCTTGAAAAGAAAAAGAAAAAAAGAAAAGAAAG